>APFE030362391.1:0-38876 GCA_000404065.3 Pinus taeda | reverse complement strand
CTAACTAATTACAACTCAAAGTACAACTCATCCTGATCTCCTTTAATCAAGGGATAACTTCCTCAATAAATGGAGAAACTGTTGCATTTCTTCACATAGACTTCATGTTTCATTTCCTACAACTAATTAACTGAAGATGAATTAATTAATTATTTTACAAACAACTGCTAAGATCAAATTCAAATTTTAATTCTCAATTTTAGTTTAGGGACAAACTAAAATTAGAATGTATTCTGAAATGCTATTTATAGCAGTGCTATTTTTATCACTTCTATTTTTAGCATTTCTTGTTGCTATTTTCAATAATCACAACCACTTTAGCAACCTTTACAAAGATCTACACATGCTCAAAAAGTTCCAAACAAGTATGATGATTTTGAAATATGAATGTCTTCTAAAGGTGATTTAGGTAATGTTTCTCATGATTGTGAATTCAATCATTGCACAATTAGTGAACCAAATTGTTTTGAAGAAGATGCTAATTGTGATGAATGGAAGGATGCAATGCAAAAGGAATACGATGCACTTATTAAAAATAAAACTTGGAGGTTAGTGCATCCTCCTATAGGTGTCAAACCCATTGGTTGCAAATGGGTGTATAATATCAAATACAAAGCAGATGGTTCGCTTGATACATACAAGGAAAGACCTGTAGCAAGAGGCTATGCTCAGAAGGAAGGCGTTGACTACACAAGGACATTTTCTCCTACAACAAAATTGGGCACAATTTGAACTCTGTTTTCTCTTACAGCTCAAAATAGATGGAAGATACACCATATGGATGTTAAAACAACTTTTTTGAATGGCGGTTTGATGGAGGATGTTTATATGTTTCAGCCTGAAGGTTTTCTTGTTAAAAGAAAATAGAAAAAGGTATGCAAATTGGTTAAGGCTTTTTATGGACTGAAACAAGCATCTTGTGCATGGTATGAAAAGTTAATTGAACGCCTTCTCGAGTTGAATTATAAGTTATTTGATCTGGATGATCCAACTCTTTTTGTTAAGAAAATTGGAAACTCAGTTGTATATTTGGTTGTGTATGTAGATGATTTTATGATCACAGGAAACAACGATGACTATATAGAGTTTGTTAAAAGAGAATTATTGAAAGTTTTTGACATGACAAATTTTGGTGTATTACATTATTATTTAGGGATTGAAGTTGATCAGGAACCTAAACATATTTTCATTTCTCAGAAAAAGTATATTGGACAACTATTGGATAGATTTAGGATGCAGGATTGTAATCATGTCGCTACTCCTATGGAGAAAAATCTGCAGCTTACTTCCACTGATGGAAGTATGTTTGAAGATCCAACAAAGTACAAGCAACTTGTTCGAAGTTTAAATTTTCTAACTACTACTTGACCTGACATATATTTTGTTGTAGGAATTCTTTCTAGATTCATGCATAAGCCATGTGAAGGGCATTGGAATGCAGCAAAGTGAGTGCTCAAGTATTTTAAAGGCACTCAAACATATTGCATCAAATATTTCAAAATTGCAGATTTCCATCTCACCAGCTATTCAGATTCTAATTTTGATGGATACAAGGAGAATGAAGTCTCTACTTTTAGTTATTTGATGAGTCTTGGATCAGCAACAATCAGTTGGAGATCACACAAGCAATTTGTTCCTTCTGATTCTACCATCAAAGCCGAATATGTTTCAGTAGCTCAAGCTAAAAAAGAAATAATTTGGCTTCGCAAAATACTTGAAGACTTGGAGGAGAAATAAAAGGCTTCAACTCCACTACTCGTCGACAACTCTTCTGCAATTGTGTTGGCCAAGAATCCCAAGTTTCATGATTGAAGCAAGGATATTAACACCAAATATCACTTGATTCGACATTATGTAGAGGCCAAAGGTATTCATCTGACACATTGTCCCTTCCGATTAAGGGCGGAATGTTAACTAATCCTTCGGGATTGTTATTGTATATTGTATAATATGTAATTAGTTTTACATTCCGTTTTTACGGTTAATAAGTTGCCGAGACATAACTATCTTTTACCTAGATTTCACATGTATAAATAAGTAATTTTATCATTAATATGACGCTCTTTCATTGTGGAGTTTATTTGGGCTTGTACAATTATAACTGTATTCAGTTATGTATATGACATTAATGTTAAATAATTATTAAAAATATGCTTTTACAAGAGGGTTTAATTAATATTGATTTTTTAAAAATTGTTTTTTAAGTATGATTTAAAATTACTTTTAATTAGTCCACATGGGGTAGCTCAAGTGGCAATGGCCGTGGAAATGAAGTCTCACTGAACCGGAAGTCTTGGGTTCAAATATTGGGCTACCCTTCCCCCGTTGAGGGGTACTTAATGGACATGTAAATCGGAGAGTCCTGCCCCAGCCTACAAAAAAAATAAATTACTTTTAATTAATTAAGAGTTCAAATAAAAGTTCAAGTTTTTTTATTAGAAGAAAAGAAAGAGCTTAAAGATATTTAAAATCTGAGTCTAACGTCATTAGAAATTATTTATGAATTGTTTTAGTGTGCATTTGAATAATAGTGACGATTACTAATTCACAATTGAATTGTAAAAATTATTTGCATCTCAAAATGTGTAATTTTTCTTTATTTTTAATAAATAAAAGGTATTTAATAAATCTAAACAGAACACCAACCTATCATTTTAGCACCCCAAGTTAAATAGCATTACCAATATATTTTTTAATGGGTTAAACATAGTATCCAAACATTAAACTAATGTTTAATTTAATTTGTTGTCGGTGTCACAATTATCTTCAATTGATTTTATCCATTTATTAAAGAAAACATTGAACCCCTCCCTATCTACTTTATGCCCCATCTTTCTAATCCTAAATGACCTAGATGCCTCAGAATCGATGAAGGAGGAGTTGGCTCTTAAATATCAAGGTCACTGTGGTTCCTATGACTAGCGTAGCTATGGTCATAAGCACTAACTTATATTCATAAGTTTGAATTGGATCCTATTTAATAGTATTTTATTTCTAAGTATTTATGTTAAAAGGATTTTTTATTTTTTCTTATTCAATAGTCTCTTAAATATCAAGGTCGTTGTGGTTCCTATGACTAGCGTAGCTATGGTCATAAGCACAAACTTATATTCATAAGTTTGAATTGGATCCTATTTAATAGTCTTTTATTTATAAGTATTTATGTTAAAAGGATTTTTATTTTTTTCTTATTCAATAGTCATTTAATTTGGAAGATAATGTTTTTATGTTAAATTTGGAGTTGGTTTGAGATTTATAAGTTGTTTTTGAGCGATCTTCTCAACTCATATTTTTAATCTTAAAATTAGTTGAATATGAGTTCAACTATATATATGTACCATATTTGTGAATGAAAAATGCAATTTTGTATGTGTGTAAATTAATTTTCTTTATAGGTATCAGAGTCGTTTTGGGCTTCCCATATGTAGGTGTAATGGTTTTTTTGTGTTGTATGTTTGTTTATTTAGATCACACATAGTCGTATTCACCAGACTTCCCATAATTTTTTGATTCATAATAATAGTTATTCCATGCGGTCTAATTTCTAGAGAAGAGGAAGTCGAGCAAGCATCCTCTCACATCGATTACAACATCCCCCACGCTAGAGACTTTATGATCTTTGTAGCATTTTGCCTTCACCCACTTCTATGTTTGATGTTATTCTAGATCATCCTTCTTGTGGTCTATTTATTATAGAAATTGATCGAAATTCGAAAGATATTGCAACAGTCCTCTCACATTAGGCCACCAATGGAGATTCCAAGTGGATTGATAAAGGATAACAACATAGTGAAATCTAGCTTTAACACGAGATTAGTCATCATCCTCGGAGCATTGCTTTGTTCCATCCTATATGCGTTGAGCGTGAGTGTCATGGGATGTTCTAAACTCTGCTTTAGATGATGGTGGGCATTTTCTAGGCCGTCGCTCATTGTGGATGGTGAAAGAGATACATTTAACATTAGAAAATCAATTTTCTAACAAGCTATGGTATACGAGGAAAGCTTCTAGATGTTGAGCAAGTGAATGTTCAAGGAATCCCTAGAGAGGCCATTGCTCCATTCGTTGATAATGATAATGTATTCTCTATTTTCTTTACAAAGAAATATTTCCACTTTCTACATGGTGTAGACCACTAATACAAGCCTTGGTGGATATGACCTTGAATCTATGAGTGAAACTGCGAGGACTCTATCATGGCTCCCTATGGCTATAGTATATTGTTTTGTACCTTGAGAAGTAGAAAGGGTTTTATAGAGTCACAATTTTCTATTCACATGTCCACATTGCATCTCAACTTCCTCGGTGAACAATTGCAACCATTCATTTTTCTAGATGTTGCAACTTTAAGTTTTGTAGTGCATTGTTGTGCATATATGTCATGTCAAAGTAAGTGATATGAGTGTGACCAACTATTTCAACATCTACCCAAGTAACTGGCCAATCGAGGTAAACATGTGATGAGAAGTTACTATCATATGATTCGACTCCCTATGTGTCAGTTGAGGAAGTCGAACCAGCAAAACACATCACACAGACCTTCCACATCAGTAATTAAACTCCCAGGAGCCATCCCAACTACTCAGATAACCAGGCCCCTGAGACCAATTGAAGTTTTAGTTCATCAAACCACTGCATGCTCACTTGATATGGACAAAGGTGCATCTAGGAGGTTCCAAACGTTCCCACAGCAAGGGAAATCGAGTGCCCGCGAACTTTTTCCCCAATGTTGTGCCTGCAACTCCAACATTTGTACCACATTTTCAAGTCCATAGTCGATGTCACTGCCCATAACTTAAAGACACCTTTAGAAATGAAATTTCACAACAGAACAAAGATACATTTGCAAAAACGTTGACAAGGACTAAATTAGACTCCTACTAGACATGATAGGAATTTCGTCAAACATGTCACAAACATGAAAGCTATAGGTCTTAACATCATAACTGGGCATTGGGGTCTCATAGTTATTTGAGAATCGCTAAGAAGAATTGATGCCTCAACACATTAGCTACAATCCCATATATTAGGCATAGAAACATTGTTCATTAATTTACAAGCAAAAACATGACAATATCCATACATATCCACTATCATAACACATGTTCATAACCAACATAATAACGACATAAATGCCAAGGAAACAATAGCCATATAATCCACATATAAACCAGTATAATACTCTTAATTTAACATCGAGAAATAACCTCATATTGATGATGAAAAGGCCAACATGGTGTGGAACTTCCATGAACCACCTGATCGTAGACATTGCTCAACCAACTATCTCTTCAATCAGTTACCCTTATGCCATATTCCAAGCATGAATGTGGGATCTCGTGGAACAATGCATCAGAATCAAACCAGGGATTCCAGAGGCCAAGCCACCTCAACCCATAAAAAACTGATTCCACCTCATGGTCAGACACCACAAACCATTACCATATTGGTCTCTACCCAACCCTTCTAGGGCTCTAGAGATTTTGTTCCATCCAAGGGTTCCAGGATTAGTAACTCAACCCACAGCTGTCGTCGATCTTCTAGAGCATTTGTCCAACCACGACTTCCAGGACTACTAACTCAACCCACCAAGGGTTTCCAGATCATTTTTCCAACCACGGCTTCCAAGACTAGTAACTCAACCCAAGCTATTACAGGGCTTCTAAATTTTTTTTACAACCAGTGTTTCCAGGAACCAGTAACTCAACCCAAGCTAAAAGAAACATGAGAATCAACAAGAAAAAATAAATAAATGAACCCACAACAATCCACTCTCAATCCAGGCAATCCTCCATGACAATGATAGATCATGAACAATAAACCACATGCATATGTCATGCATGCCAAATATAGTGAGGAAAACATACATGCAACTTGGTATGTGCAAGAAAAATGCATTGTAGCTATTGATCTCGATGTCATCTTGTGCTTTCCTTCTCTTAATTTCACTTCTTGATCCAAAACGCCGAGTATGCTACACTCTTCCAAGAGTGCTCCAAGGAAACTCTAATTGTCCAAGACTATGAAAGAGAGACAATAGAGATATGGCTCCAAAACTGAACTGACAAAAATCTTTGAACTGATCCTTAGAAGCATTTTTACTAATGAGGCTTCTATTTTTTTCATTTTCCATTATTTTCCTTCATTTTCCTCCTCACACGCAACATGTGACCTTTTACCTTCCTTTTCTCATAATTTCCATTATTTTCATAAATAAATATTCAAAATATCATTTTTCCTCTCCAAAGCCTTTACCATTTCCTTTGACAATTTCCTTACCCATTAATCAATCATTATTGATCCCCATCACTATGCTTTTGCCCAAGATTTAGTTTGGAATAAGTGTCCCATCAATCATGGTTATTATTTTTCCTTTATTAACTTTTATTACATGGAATTTTCATCAGGGCTATTACAAAACCCTCCCCCTTAGGGGAACACCGTCTTCGGTGTTCAACAACACCTACAACCAAAAATACTATTGTAAGAAAAACATACTTCCCATGGAGCTTTATAACTTAGCTCGTTGCAATATGTATAATGATAATCCTACTAAGAAGAAAACCAACATGAGAACATAACAAGTATAACATCATAATGGCATGACACCCATACCACTTATTGGAGCTTTATAGCATAGCTCATGGTGGTATTTACATCCATATACATATGTACATAAACCAAACATCACCAAAACATGTACCAAATACATATACAAAAAAATCCATTCAACTAGTGAATAAGGAAGGATACATAGCCCGCATCTAATCTGACATCTCCGATGTAGCTTCATCAGGCCTAAAGTGCTTCCATTTCACTTTAATCTACTTGATTGTTCAGTTTCAGAGCGTGAGCATATTTTTTTACAAAATGCACTACAGTTCCAACTGAAATTATTCTTCTGGTTCCACCTACAATACAGACCAGTCAATCCCATGATCAATATATTTAACATACTTCTTAAGAAATCACACATGGAAAACATCATGGACTTTCACTGTCGTACAGAGTGCAAGTTGATAGGCTACTGGACCAATCCTCTCAATAATCCTAAAAGGTCCACTAAATTGGGGTGCCATCTTGGCACATGATCCACTCTGGAAGGAGATCTTCTTCAGTTTGATATGCAAGTACACATCTTCCCCAACCTAGAACCCCTCGAACAACCTATTATGATTGGCAAAGCTCTTTTGCCTATCTTGTGCTGCTTTCAAATTCTACTTGATTACTTGCATTCCCCGCTTCATGTCTACCAACATGTCTGGTCCAATCAACATTGTGTTAACTGGATAACTCCAACTAATGGGAGTATTACAAATCCGCCCATTCAAAACCTCAAACAGACCCATCCTCAGTGAATCCTGGTACCCATTATTGTAAGATACCTATACTAATGGAAGGTACTCCTCCAAAATCCATTGTTGATGCATCACATACATCATCAACATGTCCTCCAATATCCTATTGACCCTCTCTTCCTATCCATCTGTCTTTGGATGATAAGTTATACTGAAGGCCAACTCTGTGCCCAAACCTGCAAATAAATCCTTCCAAAATTTAGAAGTGAACTTCGCGTCCCTGTTTGACACAATCTTCTTTGTAACTACATGCAATCTGACCACATCCCTAATGAATACATATGCTAAATCACTTGATGAGAATGTAGACTTCACTGGAATGAAATGGATTATATTTGTCAACCTGTCCACCACTATCATGATGGAATCACGATGTCTCATTATCCTCGAAAAACCTATGATAAAGTCCATTGAAATGACCTCCCATTTCCACTTTGAAATTGGAATCAGATGTAGCAATCCACTTGGATGCTTATACTCTTCCTTCACGTGCTGACAATCTAAGCACCTACATACAAATTCTTCTATGTCTCTCTTCAAATTCGGTCAATAATTGAATTTCTTCATTGTTGTCAGTGTCTTCTGATAACTTGGGTGACCTGAATATGGTTTCGCATGAAACGCCCCTAAAATCACCTTCTTGAGCTCACTGTTACCATGCACATATATCTTTTCCCTAAATCTAACCAATCCATCTACCGTGAGATGATATTCCACATCCTGTACACCTGCATCTGTACTTGTACCTGTACCACTACTTGTACATGTACCCTTACCCCTCCTTGTACCCTTACCACTACCTATACCTCTACCTGTATCACTACCTATAGCTATACATGGACCTATACCACTACCTGTACCTGTATCTATATTGTGCTGCAACCTGTGCACAATCTCCATATACATGTTATCCTACTGACATGCCTGCAAGATCCTATCCTATAAATATGTCCCATAGGATGCTATGTGATTTCCCTGTATCCAACTGTTAAGAGCATCTACCACCTTGTTCTCTTTACCTTTGATATACCTGCTCTCAAAGTCGAACTCACTGATCATGGCCAACCACCGAGGCTGTCTGTCATTCAAATTTGGTTGGTCAAATAGATACTGCAAACTACTGTGATCACTCATCAATACAAACCCCCTGCCAAGAAGATAGTGCCTCCACATATTCAATGCATGTATAATCTATTCCAACTCAAGATCATGTGTCGTGTAGTTCTTCTCGTGCCCATTCAGTTTTTGTCACTTGAAGCATACCACCTATCCATCCTACATAGAGACTCCATCAAGTCCTCTCTCGCAAACATATTTAGATATTACAAACTATTTTTCCGAATCTGCAATCTTTAACATTGGTGCATGTGTCAGAAACTGCTTGAGCTGCTCAAAACTGGACGCACACTCCTCTGTCCATTCAAACTTATTACCTTTCCTTTGCAGTGATGTGATATGATAAGCAATCTGCAAGAAGTTCCTAATGAACCTCCTATAATAACTTATTAACCCCATGAAATATTTCACCTCATCCACAATCCTGGGAGCTTCCCACTCCATGATAGCTCTTACCTTTTTTGGGTCCACTGTTATTACATCCTTCGAAATTGCATGTCCCAAGTAGTGTACCTTAGTATGAAAGAAACTACACTTGCTAAGCTTAGCATACAACTGATACCCTCTCAACAACCTCAACACTATTTCCAAATGCTCGACATGCAATTCTTCATTTTTTGAATATATCAATATATCATTAATTAACACAATAACAAAATTTTCCAAATAAGGATGCAACACACTATTCATCAAGCACATAACGGTAGTTGGAGCATTAGTTAAACCAAATGGAACTACAACAAACTCATATATCCCATACCTCGTTCAGAAAGTTGTCTTGTAAATGTCCTCTTATTTAATGTGTACCTGATGATATCTGGATCTCAGATCAATCTCTGAGAACACTATTGTTCCCTTCAACTGATCGAAAAAATCATCAATCCTCAGTAATGGATACCTATTCTTGATGGTCACTTTGTTCAACTTCCTGTAGTCAATGCACAACCAGAGAGTACCATCCTTCTTCTTCACAAGCAGTACCAGTGTGCCGCAAGGTGATACACTTAATCTAATGTATAATTTTTCCAACATTTCCTTCAACTAGAGCTTCAACTCTACCAACCCAAGGGTTCTCATCCTATAATGTGTCTTTAATGTCAGAGATGCCCCTCGCACCAACTCATTAGAAAATTCTACTTCCCCATGAGGTGGAAACATTAAAATATCTGCAACAAATACATCCTGAAACTGTTGTAGAACTGGGTACTTTCTCAAAACATCTGTATCCTCAACTTCCTTACCTTTGTCACTAGAAATGTGCAATGTAAATAACACACCGTTTCCTGCAACAATGCTTGGCCGGCATAGCGTTCACCATTCTAACTGATGTTGATCTCTTCTTATCCCACAATACTCTTTGTTCCCCATTATCATCCAAGCACTCAATGGCTTTGTCATAACAATCCACCTTGGTTCTTTGAAGGTATAACCAATCCATGCCCAACAACATTGTGTGATTCCAACAGTAATACGTTCAAATGTGTTGAGGTAGACATACCATTTAAATCAAATGTACAAGCTCTTACCTAGTGATGAACTCTCTTCTTGGTACATGTAGCCAACTACACTAACCAAGATTCTTCCTACACTTCTTTATTCAAACTACACTTATCCACTAGGTCAAGATTAACATAACTATAATTAGATCCATGGTCAATAAAAATATAAATAACTTGATCACAAATCGTACCATCCATCTCGATAATGGACACCTGGTCATCTTCCTACCTGTTATCCAGTGTTGCATATATCCTAGGAATACTCTGTCTAGCATCTCCAACAGTCTACGCCTCTTGTGCAATATAGATCGGTGATATACCACAGTGATGATATGGACAATCTCTCCTATGATTCTCTCCTCCACAATTTCAATACTGCAAAGGCTTCTAGCCTTCATCCTTATTCTGCTCCTCAGATCAAAGTCTCTGTCCTCTGTTAGATGCATTAAACTTCTTAGATGGCGTTGAACTCTATTTATTACCTGTACCCTGAGGTATTTCTCGCTTCTTGTCCCATTTTCCTTTTTTCTTTGCATTACCTTTCCACTCTGTCTTAGTCTAAGATATGCACTTTGACTTCTCGTAATAATGATTTAGCTTCCAAATGGCCTCCTCTAATGATCTAGGCTCATTGAACTCAATCATGTCTTTGAATTCTATTAGTAATCAACTAATGAATCTTTGAATCTTGGCCTTCTCCTCCTTGAGGTAAGGTACACACCTCAACAACTCTAGAACCTGCTAGGGTTTCTCCTCATCTATCATCGATACCATATTTAGCTCTGTTAGAGTCGATCTTGTCAGTCCTCCGTCAGAGATCAAAACTCTTTCTGCATTTCATTTTTAGGTGTCTCGCTCCATCCACTCAGCTGAATTCCACTAGGGGCATGCCATAATCTGACGGAAAGGTCTTGTTAGTCATTTCCCCTCATGTCTGGCACCTGCTGGTTTAGGTCTTTTGTCAACGTTCACTAAAGTCCATGACAATCAATGTTTGATCTTTTAATGGACGAGAGTCATTTTTAGTCATTAGGTCTAGGGATAAGATAAATTGGTCTTCAAACATGTCCAATAAAGCCATGCAGGCCAGACGGAGGCCCTTACAAAGTTATGATTTAAATAATTTCATCGTCAGGTTGAGAAATTATGACTGTTCTTCAAAACTCTATTTTGAAGAAAAGTCAAATAGTGTGTCATTTGTGATAATTTTCAAAAAAGTTTCCGGTTTATCTCTTCAGGTGCAGTCATGGTTTCCTGGGCCAAACGCCATGTCAGCAACCCCTACAAAAAGTGCCAAAAATTTCATCATTTTAGCTAAAAATTCAAAGGGAAAAGTGAAATACAGAGTTGCATTAAATCAGGGAAAAAGTGCCAAAACAAACATTAGTAAAGTGGGTTTTGAAGAAACAAAAATCAAACACATGACTCCAAAGGCCTTTATATAAATTTCTCACAAGAAACAAAGCCACTTTGCATACCAAGGTTAGAGAGAAACATTGCAAAGTGATTGTGAAGAGTTAGCACGTGTTTTAGGAGAGGTTGGAGTCGTTTTCAAGGGCGTGAAGCACAGACAAAGGAGTGCAACGCACATAGAGAGCGTGGCGCACAGAGCACTACCCCACAGTGTTAACTTAACACGGGCGCGACGCACACATAAAGCACGACGCACTGGGTTTACTGCGCAACGCACACCCACCAAGGCCCGAATTTGTACTAAATTTGCATCAAATCACTTTGAATCCCTTCCAATTGCTAGGTAGGGTCTAAATCTTGGTTGCTCATCACATTTTGTGAACATGATGATGGTTTATGGCCATGTATAGTTGCAATAAAAACTCATAAACCCTACCACTTGAAATCACCAAAACCATTGTTGTTAGGGTTGCAAACTTGTTTTGTTGATACCACGGCTCCTATTTCACCTCTCATTTTTCCCCTTCTTTCCATTGTTCCCTTCCCTCCTATCCCATTATTTCCCATTTTCCCTACCCTAAAACATTATTAAACCACTATTCCCTATCCCCTCCACTCATTTGTCAACTATAAAACCCAAAAACCCTACCTCATAAAATCCCCAAACCCTCCTACATGTCCCTAAACAAAATTTCCCCCCAAAAATGCAAACAATTTGTGATTTGGATCTCCCAATCCTAACACTCCAATTCTGTACTGTTCCCCTTGGTGGTAGAGATCACAACATCATATAGTTTCACTACCATCATCAAAGGGCAGTCCAAGCACAATCCATATACAACAGTCATGGCATTTGAGCATTCATCGGAGTGTGAGATGGAAACCCTAAGTGATTCATCCTCAGAAGAACAGGCTCCTTGGAGACATCATAAAAGTGGCGAACATGTTAGGAATGAACGAACCACACTTACAGAATTGCAGGCCTGCCCTCTTGCTATATCATGTTTCCAGCATTTGTCATGTTTCATGTTTTGTCAAAAGGTGGCTAGTGTTCGCGTTCATCATGAGTTGGCTCGTCTTTTTGTGCCTCACTTGCATGGAGATCATGTTATCTTAGTTGGGGTCACCTTCACACTGACACCTGAAACTGTCTCATTTGCAACTGGCATACTGAATGTTGGAGAACCATGACACAAGAAACATAAGGTTGATCGGCAGCATTATGAGCCTTACATTAAGGCTAGTTTCTTGAGGCAGCTCCAAAGAGTCTTTCCATTCCGATATTTGAAAGATGATATGCTCCACTCATGAAATTGATCATGAAGTAATTCAGTTGTGAGGGGAGGTTCTCTCATCTATATGCCTATCACATCAGGTTGCTCATGCACTTTACCAGGGTACGGATGATGAACATCCCATATTTCATTTGCAGGAACATAGAGAGGATGAACACCTTCATGTAGCACAAGACCCCTCAGCAGCAACTTAACAATGTTTATCACTTTGCTCTTATTAAGATTTTGGTGGTTCATCAGTTGGGATTGCAGGGAATTATTTGGGATGATTTCATCTCCCATGACCTCTTCAGTACTTCACAGGTATTATCAGAGGTTGAAGGGGAGATAGGTGGTCCTTCTCATCAGTATGAGTGCCATGAGACCACTACTATGCCAGTATTCATCACTCAGAGAGGTAGTAGACATTTGTTTTCAGCTGCAAAGCGAGTTTTATTTCCACCCGGGGTCGAAGGGGCCTTAATTCTGATATTGGAAACACAGGTACAGGACAGGGGCAAGAGGACCATGCATGATGAGGGGCCATCAGGTGAAAAAGAGGTTGACTTCATCCTTATTCATGATGATGATACAGATGTGGAGGGTGCCAAACTTAGGAGGACCATCAAGGAGCAACAAACGAAGATCCAAGCCTTGTCTCTCAATTTGGAGAGGGCTAAGTGGATTATCAGGTATTTGGAGCAGAGGAAAAAATAGCTTGAAGACCAGCATGAGATCATGGAGCTGCAAAACATCCAAGAGAATCACCAAGCTGCCTAACATAGGAGGATTGAGCTCACTCTATTAGAGCAAGAGATTAACAATGACTGAGAGTCTTGGCTCGAGCGTATCAACATCCACCTTGGAAGACTGCTAGAGAAGGCTGACAAGGACAAAACCATATTTACGTGGATGGTTTATCACTACAGGGCACAGAATATGAGCTCAAAGGCTCGGATAAGGAGTTTGAAAGCGAAATTGGGGAGAGCGACCAAGAGACGAAAGAGGCAAAAAGAGTAAGATCGGCTCCGAATCTTGGCTGAAGCCTGTGTGGCCCAGCATAGCACTTCATAGAGGATCTCCAGTCCAAATTTCAAAAAATTGGGGGCAATTTTGGTCACATGACAAATTTTTGGGCACAAAACAGGGCTTTTCTCCCTATGCGCCGCACCACTGGCGCGACGCTTAGGATTGGGAGATCCAAATCACAAATTGTTTGCATTTTTGGATTCAAAATGAAAAATCATGACTGTTGGTGCATGGACAAGAAGTTTGGGCAAGTTTTGAGTCCCCAGGAGGTCAAAAACACTCAAAACATGACCTCTCTGCCCCTATTTTGACACATAGGAAGCAATCTTGGGAGAATGAAGTTTTGGAGGGGCAAATGAGCACAAAATTTAGAAATTCCACTTGATTTGGAAAGTATCTAGGTAGGGATTTCCAACAAGCACACTTGGGCACAATTTGGACTCCAACAGGTACCTCAAAATCGCCTCCAAAGTGGCGCAACGCATATAGCTTTTGGCGCAGCGCATATAGACCCAAAGGCCAAAATCACTTCCGCTCCGCGAAATTTCAATTCGCGACTTTCTCCAAGTGGGCCTGCTCATTTAAACTACACCTTTTTTGGAACCTAAGGAAATGTTTAAAAAGTATTTTCACTAAAGGTGGGCTCCTATCCGAGTGGCAAAGGAAGGCGAGCAATCACCCAAGCCATTTGTCATTTTTGTAATGCTGCACCTGTCACTAATGGTTGGCTTTCCACTTCCAGTTTGTAATGATTTGAAAAAATCCCCAACTCTTGATCGTTCCATTTCCCAATGGCATAGTCTATTTATTGCATGTAAAACCATTTTCAAAGGGTTGGTTGTAATTTCTGGGAGAATGTGGCAGAGAAACTCAGTTATTTATTGTATACTTTGACAGAGAATTAATGAAAGGCAGTGGCTCTAGTTCATGAGATTCATGTGGTGTGAGTGTAGCAAATGTGTTCTCTTTATGTTTCATATGTATTTCGTTATGTTTCACAGTTCATTCATATTCATTTCCAGTGAAATTTTCTAAGTAAGATAAGGTAGAATTCTTGTTTATTGCTCTGCCTGTGGGAAAGTTTCACGTTATGTGTTCTTCTTCTGTTGAAAACGATTCATGTGTTTATGCCCTTTTCACCCTCCTAAACAATCTTTCCATTCCGCATTATTTCAAATTTAATTGCTAGACTTTCCGCCTGTCTTGCCTCACGAAGTAATCTGTGCCTTTGTGTTAAATTCTCTGCTCATTGTTGGTTCGTTGGTCCCATACATCCCAGAAACTCAATCATTTATAAAAAATTGCTTCTTGTTTCCATATTTATTTACCTAGCCTAAAATCAATATTCACTATAAGTCATATAAGACCATATTGTTGATCTATTCACTGATCGTGACTCAGAGAGAGCCCTCTCCTGTTCTGGTAGGGCTAGCTACTAGACTGAGCGTGGTTTGTGGTTACCTTGAATTTTGCCTTCCTTCAACCTAAGGAAAATTTAGGTGCTAACATAGTGGCAACTCCACTAGGGACGAAATTACTCCCCTTACTTCTTGATAATTCTAAGCTTCTGGATGATAAGTTTAGGATTTGATAGGCTGAGTGAGTTGGTTGTGTCCTTTGATTTTTCTTAATAGCACACTGGCTTCTAGAAGATATACCAAAGCTAATCCAGATCCGGATCCTCCGCACATCTACGAAAATCCCAATTTGATTCCAAGAATTCGTTGTCAAGAGAGCTCTATATCTCCCGTGTTCAAATCCTATTCATGTCCTGACATTTTTGAATATCTTGAAGAGCTAGATTTTGATGCGCAGTTTGAAATATCATTGTTCGAGAAAAAATCTGAAAGAGCGGTTGACTCTACTGTCCCCAATCCATAGTTTCTTGTAGACTTGGAAACAAAAAGGGCTAACCGGTCAATTGATAATTACATTGTAGCATAGCTTCAAACTCCAATTGTTAGCCCCTTACAAACTACACACAGTCCTCCAACACCTCCAAGGCCAAACCCACCAAGAGTGGTGGCTGCTCGTTTTGCACCTCTTGTTCGGAACTCCTAACAGCATTACTGCTCAACAACATGTGGACAGAATGGCAGATTTCTATGAACTTCACGAGATCGATGTAGAGAATGTGGCAATGAGACTCATTGTACAGACATTTGCTGGTGAAGTGAGGAAATGGTTCAGAGGTTTGCCGGCTGCACGTATCGCTACCTTGGTCGACCTACAAAGACAATTTTTAAACCGTTGGGAAGTGAAAAAGAATCCTCTTCAAATTTTGGCTGAATATGAGCAAATCAAACGAAACGTTAGTGAGTCGGTCCAAGACTACTGCATTAGATTCAATTCTGTTTTTAATGAAATTCCTGATCATCTAAGGCCACCTGTGGGGCTAGCCATGGTGAAGTTTCTGTATGGTTTTGATGCTGACATGGCTTATCAATTAAGAGAGAACCGGCCACAATGGAAGACATGCAGAAGATCACGGTCAGCGTTGAAGCAAATCTGCTGACCAAGAGGGCTAGAGCAAAGGTAGAGAAGAAGGTCACTGTAAAACAAGAATCTTCCTCGGTAGATCAATTACTTCGGAAGGTAGAGAAGATGCTTGAAAGGATGAAACTTGACAAACCTGAGCCACAAGTTAGAAATCCTAACTTCCGTGGCCAGCAACAACCACAATATAGAATAAGGTAGAGAGATCAGTGAGCCCAAGAGCAGATAGCACAACAGCCAGTACATCCACCTTTGCAGCAAAATTTTGTGCATGGACTGGAGTCGGATGAGGATGGGAACATAATAGGTGAAGAAAACCACTTCTTTACTCCTGTGATTTACCTATTTATATTACCGAGGATGAGGAGTATGCAAAAAGTTTGGTTGTAAACAAAGATGCAGATTTCATTCTAGCAAATGACACCATTTTGGAGGAAGAATCAGATGAGTACCAAAGAGGCTATATGAATGCTCTGTCTACCCAGCAGCAGCGATATTCACTTAGAAACAGAGACGTGTTGGTTAAACCAGTTCAGAAGAGGAAAGATGGTGAGACATCAAAGAACGATTCATCAGTTGCACAAAGGAAAGGAAAGGAGGTGGTTGATCCGAATAGCAGCAAATCACCATCAGCAGAACAATCAAATCAGCCAATTGCATCGAAAGAAAAGGAAAGGAAAGAAATCCCAGTCAAAGAGGTAGAAAGGATTCCCGCTTTTAATTTAGAGAATGAAATTTCTAAATTGAAGGTATCCATTCGCTTGACTGAAATAATGAGGAACAACAGTTATAGAGGTAAAGTATCTAAAATTTTGAGTTTTGACCCAATGTCTGACATGGTGAATGTTGAAGATGAGCAATCCGAAATGATTTTTGGGCCAGCATCGAATGGTGATTCTCCTGATAGTGATCTGCCACCTTTTTATATCAGTTTAAGATTGCATGATTTTATGTTACATAATGCCATGTTCGACTCCGGAGCTTCTCACAATCTCATGCCCAAGGCTATCAAGGATAAGTTGGGTCTGGACATCACCCAGCATTACCATGATCTCTATTCGTTTGATTCCAGCAGAGTAAGATGTATCGGGCTCATCAAAGACTTGGTTGTGAGTTTGGATCAACTCCCAATGAAGAATGTTTTGATGGATATTGTTGTAGCAGATATTCCTCCCAGGTTCTGCATGCTTCTTTCCAGGTCTTGGTTAGCAAAATTGAAAGAGACACTACAACTAGATTTCTCCTATGCAATGATTCTGGTGTTTGGCCAAATGAGGAAATTGTATCGGGAACAAAAAATGAAATACATGATTACAAGCAAGGAGAAACCAATAAATCATCCGATTAATATGTACATATAGATTTAGAGTATTTTGTTTTGTATTCTGATAGTTTCAATGATATCGATAGTCAGTTAGTAGAAGCAGATGATATTCCAGAAATAACATAAAATTTTAGAGGAGTTTTAAAGAGAGAGGGACACGAACAATAGAACATCGTTAAGTGATCAGCTGAAAGTAATGGATAGCAAGCAGTCAAAACACAACAAACAGATTTTCAACACTTGCAAGAGGAGGAAGAAGGTTTGTGGACCATGGGTTTCGATGGAGCAGTGGGAAATGATGGTGCTGGAATTGGAATTTGGGTACGCAGTCCTTTCTCCGCCCCAAACAAAGTGCCTAGTAACGTGCGGGTATGCTCTTACAAGTTGGCTTTTGATTTTTCAAACAATGAAGCTGAGTATGAAGCTCTGATTCCTGGCCTAAAAGTTCTAAGAAAGATGGATGCTAAGAGGATTGTAGTATATGGCGACTCCGAATTGGTGATTAAGCAGGTTAGAGGCGAATATCAAGCAAAGCATCCTCGGATGCAGGCTTACCGGAATGCAGTCCTAGACATCCTAAAATTATTTTTAGAATACACCTTGACATGTGTGCCTCGTATACAAAATAGCTTTGTAATGCTCTTGCTAAGGCAGCAAGTAGTTTGAAGATCCCAATGAACTCCAGCAATAAATTCGATATCCATGTCAAGCATCGTCTGACAGTCCCGGACAATCAGAGATATTGGCATTTTTTCCAAGATGATGAGGAGATTGATGATTTTTTGCAAAACAAAGGTAAGTTCAAAGAAACCTCAATTGATGTAGAAAATGACGATGGTAAAGATAGTGGTAAAGATGATGTGCAGATCAATGAAATGGACGTGTTGCAGCTAAAGAATAATGTTATTCCTAAAGGCTTGATACCTTTAGAAGAACTCTTCGATCAATATGATGTAGCCTGCAAACCAACATTGTAGCCAACAGAGAAGGGTGTGGAAGAGGTCAATGTCAGAACAACTACTAATCCTAAAATGGTAACACTGTCTAAAGCATTGCCACAAAGGACAAAGGACAAATATATCAGTTTGTTGTCTTCATTTGTAGATGTGTTTTCTTGGGACTATTCTGACTTAAAGACATATGATACCAATATAATTCAGCACACTATACCCATTAAGCCCAATCAGAAACCTTTCAGACAGAAGTTGAGAAGGCTAAATCCAAAGCTACTTCCATCAATTGAAAAGGAGATAAATAGGTTGTACAAATCAGGGATCATTGTTCGCATTAGATTTTCGGATTGGATCTCTAATTTGGTGCCCGTACAAAAGAAGACAAGTGAGATTCGCTTGTGCATTGATTTTAGAAATCTCAATAAAGTTTCGTTGAAAGACAACTATCCACTGCCCAAAACGGACCATATACTTCAACGAGTAGTGTGAGCATCTCATATGTCACTACTTGATGGTTATTTTGGATATAACCAAGTATCTGTCCATGAAGATGACCGAGACAAGACAACGTTTACCACTCCATGGGGAACTTTTCATTATGCTAAAATGCCTTTCGGTTTGAAGAACGCGGGTGCCACATTTCAGCGTGCAATGGACTTGGCTTTCGCAAATGAGAAGGATGTCTTTTTGATTGTGTACCTAGATGATCTGACGGTGTTTTCCAAATCTGATGAAGAACATATGTAGCATCTAAAAATTGTATTTCAAAAGTGCAGAAAATATGGCTTGTCGCTGAATCCGAAAAAGAACTTGTTCGCCATGGAGGAAGGCAAACTACTCGGGCACATTATCTCTAAAGATGGCATTCGTATTGACCCAACAAGTGTACAAGCGATTCAGCAAATCGATATGCCCCGGAATAAGAAAGAGATTCAATCTTTCAATGGTAAAATGAATTTTCTACGTCGCTTTGTACCTAATCTTGCTGAACAACTAAGAGAGATTACAAACATGCTTAAGAAGGACAACCAAGTGAAATTGACGGAGGAGGCTGTAAAATCTTTCAATTTAGTCAAATTGGCTCTTTCTTCAGCTCCATTTCTAGTCAGCCTGAACTACACTAGGGATTTCATATTGTTTTCATTTGCTTCGGAGCATACTATGGTAGCTGTGTTATTACAGAAAAGAGATGATCACGAAAGACCCATTGCATTCTTCAGCAGAGGTATAAGATATGCAGCCTTAAAATACAAGATCATTAAAAAGCTTCTAGAAATAAACAAGAAGAGCTGGCATAAGAGGTTGGTCAATGCACTTTGGGCAGATCAGGTCAGTCAGAAGAAATCCATTGGTATTTCTCTGTTTGAGCTTGTTTATGGAGTTGATACAGTGTTTCCCACCTCTCTCATAGCCCCGGTAGTCAAACTTCTTCAGGAGGCCGATAGTGACGATGATCCTATGCAGAGAAGGTTGAATCAAATGGTCCACTTGTAGCAAACCAGAGAAGAAGTCTTCCATAACACATCCAAGTTGCAGGAGAAGATTAAGAAAATTTATGACAGAAAAGCAAAGGTGGACAAATTTCAGTTGGATGATGTGGTGCTGAAGTGGGATGCAAGGAATGAGGAAAAAGGTAAGCACAGTAAGTTTGAGAATCTTTGGAAACGTCCTTTCAAGATTGCACCATATCGGGGTCAGAATTCCTTTCTTTTGAAGGAAATAAATGGGGAAGATTGTCCAGGAGGGCCGATCAATGGTCAACTTCTCAAGTAATACCATTTCTAAGTTATTAACACTGCTTCCACTGTCACTGTAAATACCATCTTATTTCAGTTTGGTTAGAGTTTGTCAAATTAGTCTTCAAGTCATTTTAATATCAAATTTGAGTCAGTTTTTTGGTCATTTTAGTTTCATAAATGAGTCAGAGTCTTGTGTTGTTTGTCAAAATCATGACTCCATAGCCCAATGGACGAAGGCACTATCTAGCTCTTCCAGAGATCTGCTATTCTTGGCACCTCCAAAGAGCTACCATCCCCCATTGGAGCCAATGTTAGAGTCGGTCTTGCCAGTCCTCTGTCAGAGATCAAAACTCTTTCTGTATTTCATTGTTAGGTGTCTCGCTCCATCCACTCAACTAGATTCTGCTAGGTTCATGCCATAATCTGACGGAAATGTCTTGTTAGTCATTTCCCCTCATGTCTGGCACTTGCTGGATTAGGTCTTTTGTCAATGTTCACTAAAGTCCATGACAGTCAATGTTTGATCTTTTAATGAACGAGAGTCATTTTTAGTCATTAGGTCTACGGATCAGATAAGTTAGTCTTCAAACATGTCCAATAAAGCCATGCAAGCTAGAGGGAGGCCCTTACAAAGTTATGATTTAAAGAATTTCGTCGTCAGGTTGACAGATTACGATTGTTCTTCAAAACTCTATTTTGAAGAAAAGTCAAACAGTGTGTCATTTGTGATAATTTTCAAAAACGTTTCTGGTTGATCTCTTTAGGCGCAGTCATGGTTTCCTGGGCCAAATGCCATGTCAGCAACCCCTGCAAAAAGTGCCAAAAATTTCATCATTTTAGCTAAAAATTCAAAGGGAAAAGTGAAATACAGAGTTGCATTAAATCAGGGAAAAAGTGCCAAAACAAACATTAGTAAAGTGGGTTTTGAAGAAACAAAAATCAAACCCATGACTCCAAAGGCCTTTATATAGAGTTCTCACAAGAAACAAAGCCACTTTGCATACCAAGGTTAGAGAGAAAAATTTCAAAGTGATTGCGAAGAGTTAGCACGCGTTTTAGGAGAGGTTGGAGTCATTTTCAAGGGCGAGATGCATAGACAGAGGAGCGCGGCGCACATAGTGCTACCCCACAGTGTTAACTTAACATGGGCGCGACGCACACACAGAGCGCGGCGCACTGGGTTTGCTGCGCAGTGCACACCCACCAAGGCCCGAATTTGTGCCAAAATTTGCATCAAATTGCTTTGAATCCCTTCCAATTGCCAGGTAGGGTCTAAATCTTGGTTGCTCATCAAATTTTGTGAACATGATGATGGTTTATGGCTGTGTATAGTTGAAATAAAAACTCATAAACCCTACCACTCGAAATCATCAAAACCATTGTTGCTAGGGTTGCAAACTTGTTGTGTTGATACCAAGGCTCCTATTTCACCTCTCATTTTTCCCCTTCTTTCCATTGTTCCCTTCCCCCCTATCCCATTTTTTCCCATTTTCCCTACCCTGAAACATTACTAAACCCCTATTCCCTATCCCCTCCACTCATTTGTCAACTATAAAACCCCAAAACCTTACCTTATAAAATCCCCAAACCCTCCTACATGTACCTAAACAAAATTTCCCCCCATAACCCCTAATCCCATCATATTATTCCCCTTCCTAACACTCCCTTTTTGCATTGTTCCCCTTGGTGGCAGAGATCACAACATCACATAGTTTCACTACCATCATCAAAGGGCAATCCAAGCACAATCCATATACAGCAGTCATGGCATCTGAGCATTCATCGGAGTATGAGATGGAAACCCAAATTGATTCATCCTCGGAAGAACAAGCTCCCTGGAGACATCATAAAAGTGGCGAACATGTTAGCGATGAACCAACCACACTTACAGAATTGCAGGCCTGCCCTCTTGCTATGTCATGTTTCCAGCGTTTGTCATGTTTGGAGTTTTGTCAAAAGGTGGATAGTGTTCGAGTTCATCTTGAGTTGGCCCGTCTTTTTGTGCTTCACTTGCATGGAGATCATGCTGTCTTAGCTGGGGTCACCTTCACACTGACACCAGAAACTGTCTCATTAGCAACCGGCATACCAAACGTTGGAGAACCATGGCACAAGAAACAGAAGGTTGATCGGCAGCATTATGAGCCTTACATTATGGCATGTTTCTTGAGGCAGCTCCAAAGAGTCTTTCCATTTTGATATTTGAAAGATGAATATGCTCCACTCATGAAGTTGATCATAAAGTACTTCAGCTGTGAGGGGAGGTTCTCTCGTCTATATGCCTATCACATCAGGTTGCTCATGCAGTTTACCAGGGTACGGATGATGAACATCCCATATTTCATTTGCAGGAACATAGAGAGGATGAACACCTTCATGCAGCACAAGACCCCTCAGCAGCAACTTAACAGTGTTTATCACTTTGCTCTTATTAAGATTTTGGTGGTTCATCAGTTGGGATTGTAGGGCATTACTTGGGATGATTTCATCTCCCGTGACCTCTTCATCACTTCACAGGTATTATCAAAGGTTGAACAGGAGATAGGTGGTCCTTCTCATCAGTATGAGCGCCATGAGACCACTACTATGCCAGTATTCATCACCTATCAGAGAGGCAGTAGACATTTGTTTGTAGCTGCAAAGCGAGTGTTATCTCCACCCGGGGTGGAAGGGGCCTCGCTTCCGACATTAGCACCACAGGTATAGGACAGGGGCAAGAGACCCATGCATGAAGAGGGTCCATCAGGTGAAAAAGATGCTGACTTGATCCTTATTCATGATGATGATATAGATGTGGAGAGTGCCAAACTTAGGAGGACCATCTAGGAGTAGCAAATGGAGATCCAAGACTTGTCTCTCAATTTGGAGAGGGCTAAGTGGATTATCAGGTATTTGGAGCAGAGGAACAAACATCTTGAAGACCAGCATGAGATCATGGAGCTGCAAAACATCCACGAGAATCGGCAAGCTGCCCAACATAGGAGGATTGAGCTCACTCCATTAGAGCAAGAGATTAACAATGACCGAGAGTCTTGGCTCGAGCGTATCAACATCCACCTTGAGAGATTGCTAGAGAAGGCTGACAAGGACAAAACCATATTGAGGCGGATGGTTTATCACTACAGGGCACAGAATATGAATTCAAAGGCTCGGATAAGGAGTATGAAAGCAAAATTGGGGAGAGCGACCAAGAGATAGCGACCAAGAGACAAAAGAGGCAAAAAGAGCAATATGGGCTCCGAATCTTGGCTGAAGCCTCTATGGCCTATCATATCACTTCATAGAGGATCTCTAGCCCAAATTTCAAAAAAATTGGGGCAATTTTGGTGACATGACAAACTTTTGGGCACAAAATAAGGTTTTTCTCCCTATGTGGCGCAATGCTTAGGATTGGGAGCTCCAAATCACAAATGGTTTGTATTTTTGCATTCAACGTGAAACATCATGACTATTGGTGCATGGACAAGACGTTTGGGCAAGTTTTGAGTCCCCAGGAGGTCAAAAACACTCAAAAAATGACCTCTCTGCCCCTATTTTGACATACAGGAAGCAGTCTTGGGAGAATGAAGTTTTTGAGGAGTAAATGAGCACCAAATTCAGAAATTCCACTTGGGTTGGAAAGTCGACAGGTAGGGCTTTCTAACAAGCACACATAGGCACAATTTGGACTCCAGAAGGTACCTCAAAATCGCCTCCAAAGTGGTGCGACGCATATAGCTTTTGGTGTGGCGCATATAGACCCAAAGGCCAAAATCACTTCCGCTCCGCAAAATTTCGATTTGTGACTTTCTCCAAGTGGGCCCGCTATTTTACAATACACTTTTTTCAGCACCTAAGGAAATGTTTAGAAAGTATTTTCACTAAAGGTGGGCTCCTATCCGAGTGGCAAAGGAAGGCGAGCAGTCACCCAAGCCATTTGTCATTTTTGTAATGCTGCACCTGTCACTAATGGTTGGCTTTCCACTTCCAGTTTGTAATGATTTGAAAAACTCCCCAACTCTTGATCGTTCCATTTCCCAATGGCATAGTCTATTTATTGCATGTAAAACCATTTGCAAAGGGTTGGTTGTAATTTTTGGGAGACTGTGGGAGAGAAACTCAGTTCTTTATTGTATATTTTGACAGAGAATTAATGAAAGGCAACGGCTCTGGTTCATGAGGTTCATGTGGTGCGAGTGTAGCAAATGTGTTATCTTTATGTTTCATATGTATTTCGTTATGTTTCATAGTTCATTCATATTCATTTTCAGTGAAATTTGCTAAGTAAGATAAGGTAGAATTCTTGTTTATTGCTCTGCCTGTGGGAAAGTTTCACGTTATGTGTTCTTCTTCTGTTGAAAAGGATTCATGTGTTTATGCCCTTTTCACCCTCCTAAACAATATTTCCATTCCGCACTATTTCAAATTTAATTGCTAGACTTTCCGCATGTCTTGCCTCACGAAGTAATCTGTGCCTTTGTGTTAAATTCTCTACTCATTGCTGGTTCGTTGGTCCCATACATCCCAGAAACTCAATAATTTATAAAAAATTGCTTCTTGTTTCCATATTTATTTACCTAGCCTAAAATCAATATTCACTGTAAGTCATCTCAGACCATATTTTTGATCTATTCACTGAGCGTGACTTGGAGAGAGCCTTCTCCTATTCTGGTAGGGCTAGCTACCAGACTGAGCGTGGTTTGTGGTTACCCTGAATTTTGCCTTCCTTCAGCCTAAGGCAGATTTAGGTGCTAACAAACTCATATAATTGTTTTTCATTGTCATCATAGTACCTCTCTGATAGGTACTTCTTCTAGAATAGTCTCTTGAATTCACTCCCAGTCAAATCCTCTTTGATCCAGGGGGATATCATCAAATCAATTACACAAGTTCATGGTCAGTGTTCCATGTCATCGTCAGCATTCAGTTCAGTTTCAACAGTTTCAACAACGTTGGTTATGAATCAGGTTGTTCAGGTAATGTTTATGGTTTTCATGGTAATGGGTTTATACCTGGCTATTGACATGTGTTTGTCATCAGTTCTGCCAGGATTTGGGTCAATGACATGTGTTTGTCGTTCGCCTCACAGGATTTGGGTTTTTTTGTCCACTCGTAGGTTGATCATTGACATGGATTTCATCTGTTGCAAGGGTTACATATGGTTTGTCGTCATGTGATGTCATCACAAAAGAAGCTTTGTCGATGACATGTATTTGGTGAATGCGACTTTGTGACATTTAGTTGTAAAAGGGTTTTCTCATGTAAAAATCCTAATGACTAAACCTAAAACTAGGACGCAAATGAAACATCCAAATGTATTAAAAACCTATGCTAAAAGGGGTCTAACCCTCATCCTATACCATCGGACCTCATTCATAAACCTAACTATTAAACCGAAGTCATAATCCTAACCTACCAAACCATTGCATTGCAAACATATGCATAAAACCTTTTCTATAGCTCTTCGCATATGTTATTACAAACAAAAACATTATAAATTGAAATGCATATGCCCTAACTGCCACCCTAACCACAGCGGAACCGCAAAAGGGACAGGACACATGTGAACATATTGTGTAAAGACCATCGGGTTAGCGTTAAGCCGCCAATACCCAACTAGGTGGGGTCCTAACCACAGTTTTTGCATGTGACCAAAGACAGAGTTAGTGGAGTCAGCAATAAGAGGTTTAGCTGCAGTGGGGACCATGAGCAAAAACTGTTACATGTGAACGCTCGATCCCGGAACCACCAGAGCCTTTATAGCAGAACCGCTGAAGGTGGTAGCTTGCAGTTACACTACGGTTGGTCACATGCAATCTCCAACCACCTCCACCCAGTTAACCTGACTGCAAACGGTTATGTGGTTATTATAATGTTATTTTTGGGTTTTTTGAACAGTTTTGTTAAAACAACTAATGTGAAGACCTAGAACCTAGCCTATGTGTCATTAAACATCTAGACCAAGCTAAAAAACTATCCAGAAGCAACCAAATCCATCTCGAATTCAGCCAAGGAGGTTTTGATGTACCTGTAGGCCTATAAGAGGCAGTTTTTCTTCATTGAGGAAGGGGAGAGTGGTTTCGATTTTTGTTTGTAGATTCTGGAGGTCATAGGAAATTTTGTTTTCAGTGTAACAGGAGCATCAAAGTTGGAATTGGGAACCGTGACAAGTGTTGGAAAGTTCATTTAGAGAGATTCCTTTTGATAATGATCAAAATTTCCTAAGAGCACATTCAGTTTGGTCTATTTTCTGTGTAATCAACTTCTTCTGTTTCAATCCTAATAAATTAGTCACCCATCTTGAATGCAGACCCAGAGACATAGTCCATTAGGGACGAACTCCGTAATCAACTTTGATGTCTCGTATCACTGTGTTTTTACTATTTTCACTTATGTTATGTATCTTTATTATGTTTAATCAGCTGTCGTAAAGTCTTATTCTCAATCAGTTTTTGTCGATTTCTGCACTTTTGGATAACATTCAATTCATTAATGGCTAATCAATTATACATTAGTTTTAATAAATGATCATTTCAAATCATATAATTTGGTAGTAGAGTAGGTTTTGTTTGTAGAATTTTCCATTGAATGTTAACCAGGTGAAAGTCGCAATGAGGAGAAGGAATCCTTGAGCAGATTGATCCAAAAATTGGAAAGCGATGAGTCGTTCATAAGTTGACTATGTTGGGATCTGATGCAGGTGAAAAAACTAAAACTAAGATGAGTGATGAACAGTTTCAGCAAGCATTCTTGACTATGCATCAGATGTTGGGAGAACTGTACAAAGATAAGAAGGCGAGAGATGCAACTTCTTCTTCAAATACTTTGAAGAAGGACAAAGGTAAAGGAAAGGCTGGTAAACCACCTTCACCTCCATCATCTCCATCATCTCCATCATCATCATCATCTTATTCTTCCTCTAGTGCAGAATCTGAAACAAATAAGAATCTTAAGAAAACATCTCTTTTGAAACTTGATGTGAAATTTGAGTTACCTATTTATGATGGTGAAATGAATCCTGAAAAGCTAGATAACTGGATTAAGCAGTTAGAAGTGTATTATCACATTCAGAACATTTCTAAAAACAAAACTAAAATTTAGTTAGCTACACATAGAATGGGGGGAACAACTTTAATCTGGTCAGAAAGTAAAACTCAAATAGATGTAAATCGAAAAGGAAAAATCATCTCTTCATGGTCTATGTTTTTAAAAGCTCTTAGGAAACAGTTCTATCCTTTAGGATACATGCAACAAGTTGTTATCGATTGGTAGTATCTGAGGCAAGGTAAAAGGAAGAGTGTTCAGGAGTTTACTCAGGAGTTCAGAAAGAAAGCATTGACACTTGTTATTTCATTGGATACACATGAAACTTTATTACAATACATCACCAATTTACATTCATATTTGTAGCATACATTATTGATGTTTAATCCTGATGATTTTGATGAGGTACATGTTCAGGCCATACATATTGAATCAAGTGGCATAACATTCAAGTTTTCATCGCAGTCATCCAAAGAGTTGGAAATCAAAGATTCTTGTGACAGTAAGGGGAAGAACATTTCGAAGAGAAATAAATCATTGCTCATTCAGAAGGAAAGACCTACCTATTCTCATTGAATCGGTCATGCTGAATCAAAGTGTTGGACACTTCATCCAGAACATAAGCCCAAAAAGTTTCTTATGGAGAAGAATGAAAAGAAGGAAATTCCAACAGTCCAACAAGATCTAGGTTCAGATTCAAGTGATGAAAGGAGTATAACTGCTATGGTTACGACAGGTAAAACCTCTAACACTGGTTCAAGTTCGAAAACTACTGCATCTTCATCAAACATAAATCCTTCAAATGAGGATAAAAGAGTTGAATTTTTTAACACAAGGATAACTTCTAAGCATACAAATATAGATACAATGTTTAACAGTGGATCATAGGCGAATTTAATCTCTGAATATTTAGTTAAAATTTTGGGTTTGGAAACACAGAATCATCCAAGACCTTACCCATTAGGGTAGCTAAATAAATCAACTCAGATAAAAGTCATCAAATAGTGTCGATTAAGATTGCCATTACAGCTAATTACATTGATGAAGTGGAATTAGATGTGGTTCCAGTGGAAATATGTGGAGTTGTCTTAGGAAGTCCTTATCTTTATGATCGTGATGCAGTTTTTTACAAGATAGAACATAAATATCACCTTAAGAAAGATGGGGTTGAATTTATTGTCAGGGCACATCAAAACACAAATCACTTGAATTTAGTTGTTTCTAATCAGATTAAGCGATTAATATGTTCAAATAAGAGATTTGTAATCATGTGTGTAATGGAGAAACATAATAATCAACATGATGTTTGTTTATATTATGAGAGTCATCTTAAAGATAGTTTGATCAAAGAGATAAAAACTATTCTAGTTCTATGTAAAACCAAACATCTTATTCATAAGCAAGGATTACAACATGAATTATAGTTTGTGCCTAAATCTCCTCTTCCTAATGTCAGAATGAATCAATTCAGTCCAAGATTGGAAATTATCAATTAAAGGGATACATATCAGTATTGGGGAAAGTCAGTGTTCAATTTCTATTGTATTGTGTTGCCACTTCATGTTTCAAATAGTTTGGAAACCTATTTTCAAGTGGATAGGAAACCTATTTGTTTTCATATCAAATCCTTATCTAAAGCATTATCAAAGTATCCAATATAGTTAAGGGAAACTTATGCATCAGGGGAAAGTGCTAATCAATGGAAACATCAATTAATGAATAAGGAAAAAGTGATTCAAACAAATCAACAACTAATTCAATACTTTCGAAGAAAAACTAAGTTGCAGCAATTTTCACATTACAGTTTGATGGATTTATGGTAGCAAGTTCACTTAGTAATCAGGAAGCAGGAAAGTATGTCAAGTCAAGTAGTTGGTTTGATGTCAAAAACATCTTTGATTGTCTCTGTTATTCCAAAAAATAGATTGTTAATACATGTTGATGGTATTGAACAATATCCAGTAGAGATTGTTTCCAAAGATGATTATGAATCACTAACTTATGGTTCTTCATGGAAAGAAACCAATTTCCATGTTCATAACAAGTTGTTTGCCATCGTCGCAAGTTTTTCATACTGCACATGGATGAAACCGGTCACTGACTCAAAAGGTGCCATGGTTAGCATCATTAGGGTCATCACTTGCAGGTGCTTGATAGAATGTATTAGTACATCATTAGGTTAAGGTGGAAAGTGAGGGAGATCTACCCTCATTGACTATTTTCTTAGTCAAACTTTTGTGGTCCAAAAGCTTTCAAGTGGATAGGATTGATCTGGGAGGATATCGTTAGATCAATTACACAAGTTCATCGTCAGTGTTCAGTGTTGTTGTCATTCAATTCAGTTTCGACAGTGTTGGTTATGGATCAGGTTTTTTAGGTAAGGTTTATGGTTTTCATGGTAATGTGTTTGTACCTGGATATCAACATGTGTTTGTCGTCAGTTCTGCAAGGATTTGGGTTGACGATGTGTGTTTGTCGTTTGCCTCGCAGGATTTGGGTTTTGTCGTCCACTTGTAGGTTGATAATTGATATGGGTGTCGTCAGTTGTAAGGGTTCGATATGGTTTGTCGTCATGTGATGTCATCACAAAAGAAGCTTTGTCAACGAAATGTATTTGGTGAATGTCACTTTGCGACATTTAGTTGTAAAATGGTTTTCTCATGTAAAAAATCCTAATGACTAAACTTGAACCTAGGACCTAAATGAAACATCCAAATGTATTAAAAACCTATGCTAAAATGGGTCTAACCCTCATCCTATACCATTGGACCTCATTGCATAAACCTAACTATTAAATCTAAGTCCTAATCCTAACCTACCAAACCATCACATTGCAAACATATACATAAAACCGTTTGTATAGCTCTCGACATTTGTTATTACAAACAAAAACATTATAAATTAAAATGCATGGGTCCTAACCGCCACCCTAAATGCAACGAAACCGCGAAGGGGACAGGCCACATGTGAACATGTTGTGTAAAGACCGTCGGATAAGCGTTAAACCGCTAGTACCTAACCATACGGGGTCGTAACCATGGTGTTTGCATCTGATCGGAGATAGGGTTAGCAGAGTCAGCAAGCGGAGGTTTAGCCACAGTGGGAAATGTCAGCAAAAACTATTACATGTGAACACTCGATCTCATAACCGCCGGAGCCTTTATAGTGAAACTACCGAAGGTGGCAGCCTGCAGTTAGACCGTGGCTGGTCACACGCAACCGCAAACCACCTCCACCTGATTAACCTGACCGTAAATGGTTATGTGGTTATTATAACGTTATTTTTGGGTTTTTTGAATAGTTTTGTTAAAACAACTAATGCGAAGACCTAGAACCTAGCCTATGTGTCATTAAACAACTAGATCGAGCTCAAAAACTATCTATAAGAAACCAAATCCATCTTGAATTTAGCCAAGGATGTTTTGGTGTACCTGTAGGCCTATAAGAGGTGGTTTTTCTTCGTTGGGGAAGGGGAGAGTGGTTTTGATTTTTGTTTGCAGATTTTGGAGGTCATAGGTAGTTTTATGTTCAGTGTAACAGGAGCATCTGGAGACAGAATTGGGAACCGTGACAGGCATTGGAAAGCTGGTTCAGAGAGCTTCAATTTGACAGTGATTAGAAGTGCCTACAAGCACATTCAATCTGGTCTATTTTCTATGTAATTGACTTCTTCTGTTTCAATCCTAATAAAGTGGTCAACCATCATGAAAGCGGACCCGGAGACGTATTCCATCAAGGAAGAACTTTGTAATCAACTTTTTTGTCTCGTATTGTTGTTTTTTACTATTTCCACTTGTGTTATGCATCTTTCTTGTGTTTAATCAGCTGTCATAAGTCTTCTTCTCAAGCAGTTTTCCTTGATTTCTGCACTTTCAACTAACATTCAATTCATTAATGTCTAATCAATTCTACATCAGTTTTAATAAATGATCATTTCAGATCACTCCATAAATATATCTCAAGTTATTTACATATTCCCACCAGATATTTACTTTACCTTTAATACTAAGTATAGCTATTATGGCTTTCATGTTCTCTAAATAATCATCCAACCTAAAGAAATTGCTCATACCAAGCAACCCTACCACTGCATCTTTTGATTTCATCATCTCTCCATCAAATGTCAGTGGCCTTGTTTTCTTAAACTCATTTGAGAAATATCCCCTGTCACTCCTCCTGTAAGGATGATAACGATGTTGATCATAATTCCTGTCACAACTAGAACTAGAATAGTACCTGTGTCTATCACCTCTTCTATCCGGAGTGTCCAAGAACCTGCCATCTCTGATCATGTCATCGTTATCTAACCTGTACCCACTAGGAGACCTATTTCCATATGCCCCATTAGTTTTTTCCTCCTACTCATTGTTGATCTGAAGTGCCCTCTGTTGCTACAATTCTTACAAACTCTTAAGTAGCATTGCATTTACCTCTACTTGTTTCTCCTGTGCATGTATGATTCTCTCATTGTTTCCCTTAAAACTCCTTATTTTTTCCTTCAAGCTTCTCAATGTTTCTTCCAAATCATAATAGCTCTCAACACCACGCTTCTCATATGACCCATAGGGAGAGTCTCTGGAACTGTAGTCTAACATCTTGCTAGTCATATTTGATATTCTTCCTACAAGGTATATCATGCCAGTTAAACCAAATCACAATAAACCAACGTACCTTAGCATAATTCGGCGAGGATACCTCATCTGCAAGATTAATAAATCAACGTAATACATGTATAACATAATCATGACAACATATAGAAAAATAACACATAATCGTATAACCATATAACCATCATTCTAGCTAGAGTCTAGTCATCAATGCACGACAATATCAACTACACATACCATGACCTTATGCATGACAACAACCATGACATCACTGTAAACTTGACTAGATGTGAATACTAATGTGCATAGAAAATTCATAATCAAACATACACTCATGATGACACACTTTATAACAAAATTGTCAACTTCCCATGGTGACCTCACTGCAACCATCACCCATACCATACAAATGCAACAATCACATGGTATTACAACACAAGAAACACATATGCAACTAAAATGAATGCATCACCAATGCATAACCCGTCCATTGGAAGGTGTGAACCATGCTCTAATACCACTCTATAACACCCTCATCCCACATCTACCCAAGTAACTAGCCAACTCGGGTATACATGTGACGAGAAGTTACTATGATATGATTTGACTCCCTATGTGTCAGTTAAGGAAGTGGAACCGACGGAACACATCACACAGACTTTCCACATCAATAAATTAACTCCTAGGAGCCATCCCAACCACTTAGGTAACCAACCCATGAGACCAACTGAATTTTTAGTGCATCAAACCCCTGGAATCTCCCTTGATATGGACCAAGGTGCGTCTAAGAGGCTCCAGACACTCCCACAACAAGGGCAAGTGAGCATCCGAGGACCTTTTTCCCCAGTGTTGAGCCCGTGACTCTGGGATTTGTGCCACTTTTTCAAGCCTAAAGCCTAGTTCACTGCCCAAAACTCAATGACAATTTCAGAAATAAAATTTCATAGTGGAACAAAGATACATTTGCAAAAACATTGACAAGGACTAGACAGGACCCCTACTAACCATGATAGGGATTTTGTCAAACATGTGACAAACCCAAAAGATACATGTCTTAACAATAGAACTAAGAATAGGGGTCTCATACATATCTGAGAATCACTAAGAAGAATTTATGCCTCAACACATTAGTTGCAATCCCATCTATTACGCCATAGACACATTGTTCATTAATTTACAATTAAAAACATGATGAGAACCATACATAGCCACTATCATAAGACATGTTCATAACCAACATAATAACAATAAAAATAGCATGGAAACAATATCCATATAATCCACATATAAACCTGTATAATACTCATGATTTAACAAGGAGAAATAACCTCATGATAATGATTCAAATGCCAACCCGGTGTGGTACTTCGACAAAACACTTGACTATAGACATGACCCGACCAAAACTCTCTTCATACTGTCACCCCTGTACCATATTCCGAGAATGAATGTGGGATCTCATGGAAAAATCCATCAAAACCAAACCAAGCCTTCTAGAGGCAAAACCACGTCAATCCATCAAACAATGATTCCACCTCACCATCGAACGTCAAAAACCATCACCATATTGGTTTCTACCGAAGACTTCCAGAGTTCCAGAGTGTTTATTCCAACCAAGGCTTCTAGGACTAGTAACTCAACCCACAGTTGTCGTCAGGCTTCCATATTGTTTTTCCAACTAGGGCTTTGAGGACTAGTAACTCAACCCACCACGCGCTTCGAGAGCGTTTGTCCAACCAAGGCTTCTAGGACTAGTAACTCAACCCAAGTTGTTAAAGGTCTTCTAGAGCGTTTGTCCAACCAGGGATTCCAAGAACTAGTAACTCAACCCAAGCTAAAGGAAACATGAGAACCAACCAGAAAAATAAAGAAATGAACCCACAACACCATGGATATCTAGGAAATGACAAGGCTAGGAAAATCCATTGTTAATCTAGGAAATCCTCCATGGCAATGATATATCATGACCAATAAAACACATGCATACCGAAGCTAGTGAGGAAAACATACATACAACTCGGTACCTCCAAGAAAAACCCATTGTAGCTGCTGATCTCAAAGTTATCTTGCGCTTTTCTTCTCTTACTTTCACTTCTTGCTCCAAAACTCCAAGTATGCAACACTCTTCCAAGAGTTCTCCAAGAAAACTCTAATTGTCCAAGAGTATGAGAGAGATACAAAAGAGAAATGGAAAAAGTCTATGAACTGATCCTTAGAATCCTTTTATTAATGAGGCCTATATTTTCTTCATTTTCCTCCTCACATGCAACCTGTGACCTTTCACCTTGCTTTTCTCCTAATTTCCATGATTTTCATAAATAAATGTGCCAAAAATTCCATTTTTCCTTTCCAAAGCCTTTGCCATTTTCTTTATGAATTTTATTTTCCATTAATCAATCACTAGTGATCCCCATCAGTATGCTTTTTCCCAACAATTAGCTTGGAATAAGTCTCCCATCAATCGTGGTTATTATTTTTCCTTTCTTAACTTTTATTACAATGAATGTTCACTAGGTTTGTTACAATATGGTCATACATTGATGACTGGATAATGGTTGAGATGGTGATTAAATGATGATATGATTATTTTTATATGTGTATTGTGATAAGTTGGTCGGTCTTGCAGATGAGATATCCTACCCGAGTTATACTAAGGTATGTTGGTTTGTTTATGATTTGCTTTAGCTAACATACTATTCCTTGCAGGAAGAGATAAAAATGACTAGCAAGATGGTAGAATACAAAGATTTTCCCTATGAATCAAATGAGTAGCATGGTGTTGGTCACTCTTCCAATTTAGCAGACACATTGAGGAGTTTGAAGGAAAAAATAAGGAGTTTTAAAGAAAATAATGGCATAATCATGGAGACACAGGAGAAAAAAGAAGAAGTCATTGTAGTAATCCTTCAGAGTTTGTCAGGATTTCAGAGACAAGGACCACTCTGGATCAACTATGGACATGAGGATGGGACTAATGGGGCATATGGAAGTAGGTCACATGGTGGTCATAGGTCAAATAGAGATGACATGATGAGAGTTGGTAGATTCTTGGATAATCTTGATAGGAGAGGTGACGTACACAGGTACTATTCTAGTTTTGGTTCTGACAGGGACTATGATCATCATCATTATCACCCTTACAAGAGGAGTGATAAGGGATACTTTCCAAATTAGTTTAAGAAAGTGAAGCCACCTAATTTTGATGGAGAGTTGAAGAAGCTTGAGGATGCAGAGTCTTGGTTACTTGGCATGAATAAGTTCTTTGAACTACATGAGTATGCAAAGAATATGTAGGCTAGAATAGCTATCTTCAAACTCAAATGGAAAGCGATATCGATGGGAAGTTGTAAAATGGGTTAGAGGCATCAGGGTAAAGGAGTTGAGTTGGCATGAATTTAAAAGACTCTTCATAAAGAAGTACTTTTCAGAAAGGTACTGTGACAAAAAAGCCAAGGAATTCTATGAGCTCAAAATGTGATCAGTGATAGGTGATGAGTAAATGATCAAAGTTCTTGGAGCTATTGATGTATGCCCCATATCTTAAAGATGAAAATGATAAAGTTCAAATATTTTTCAATGGATTTCCATTAGCATTTGGAGACCGAATTGAGTATGATGAACTGCAATCACTTGAGAAATTTATTGGGAAACTAAATAATTGCTATGAACAGTCAAAGCATAAGACATAATCTCAGTAAGGATGGAAAGAGAAAGATAAAAGTAAAGGTAAATGGGAGTGGAAAAGAACAAGGCCTCATAATGTAGAATAAAAAGAGAATGTTGCATCGAATAAGAATTTCAATGCAGCTAGACAAGGACATGGGACACAAAAATAGAATAGAGGTGATGGTACAAAACAGTTGGAGTGTTGGACATGTGGTAAGGAGAATCTTAAAAGGGGTTATCTGCAGAATTAGGGTGGTAGGCCTTAGGTCTATAATGCACAGGAGGCACGAATTGTTAGGGATGTTCGGCAGAGCATTCCTTGTATCTATTCAATGCTAGATAATAGGCACACAGATCATCATGCATCTATAATTGAGATGGATGGTAATATTTTTGATCAATTTGTTTCTATTTTGATTGACCTTGGATCTAATTATAGTTATGTTAACCCTCACTTGGTGGATAAGTGTAGTTTGAATAAATAAGTAGATGCAAAATCTTGGTTAGTGTAGTTGATTACAAGTACCAAGAAGAGAGTTCATCATTAGGTAAGAGCTTGTGCATTTGAGTTGAATGGTATGCCCACTTCAGCCCATTTGAACGTATTACCTTTGGGGTCATATAATATGCTTTTGGGTATGTACTAACTATATCTTCATAGGACCAAAGTGGAATGTTATGACAAGCCCATTGAGTGCTTGGATGACAATCGGGAGCAGAGAATATTTTATAGTAAGAAGAAAGAAACATCAGTTAGGATGGTGACAACTATACAGGAAAAACATAGTTGCAGAAAAAGGTGTTTGTTATTTGCAGTACACATTTCTCGTGATAAAGGTAAGGAGGATGAGGGTGTACAGATATTGAGCAGGTACCTAGTTTTACAATAGTTTTATGATGTGTTTTGAGTAGAGATCTCAGAGTTACCACCTCCCAAAGAAATGGACTTATCAATTGAGTTGGTATCAAGGGAAACATAAACATCAAAGGCACCATATAGGATGAGCACTCTAGAGTTGGTAGAGCTGAAGTTACAGTTGAAGGAAATTCTCGACAAGGGATATATTAGGCCAAGTGTATCATTGTGGGGTACACCAGTCATGTTTGTGAAGAAGAACAATGGTACTCTCAGGTTATGCATTGATTATAGGTAGTTGAAAAAGGTGAACATCGAGAACAAGTACCCATTGCCAAGGATTGATGACTTATTTGATCATTTAAAGGGAGTAGCAATATTCTCAAAGATTGATTTGGGATATGGATATCATCGGGTATACACCAAGGGAGAGGAAATTTACAAGACAACTTAATAGGCTAGGTATGGGCATTAAGAGTTTGTTGTAGTTCCATTTGGTTTGGATAATGCTCCAACTACCTTTATGTGCTCGATGAATAGTGTGTTGCATCCTTATTTGGAAAAGTTTGTTCTTATATTCATTGACGAAATTTTGATATATTATAAGAATGAGGAAGAGCATGCTGAACATTTAGCAGCAATGTTAACTATTGAGAGAGCATGAGTTGTATGTTAAGCTCAGTAAATGTAATTTCTTTTAGACAAAGGTACATTACTTGGGGAATGTGGTCTCCAAGAAAGGCATAGTAGTAGATCTAGAGAAAAGAGCTATCATGGAGTGGACAACTCCTAGAAATGTGGATGAGGTGAGATAATTCATGGGGCTAGCAGGCTATTATAGGAGTTTCATCAATAACTTCTCTTGGATTGAATATAATACTACATTATTATGGAGGAAAGGTTAGAAATTTGAAAGGAAAAAGGAATGTGCAACAATATTTGAGCAGTTAAAGCAGTTGTTGACAAACGCTCCAGTGTTAAATGTTGCAAACTAGGACAAAGAGTTTGTAGTGTGTATAGATGCTTGCAAGAGAGCAATTGGTGGAGTCCTTATGCAAGAGGTGCAAGTAGTATGTTATGAGTTGTGGAAACTAAATGAGCACGGGCAGAACTATCCAACACGTGATCTTGAGTTGGCAACGATCACTCATACGTTGAAGATGTGGAGGCACTATCTTCTTGGCAGGAGATTTGTATTGATGAGTGATCACAATGGGTTGAGATAATTATTTGACTAGATGAATTTGAATTCTAGGCAAGCTAGATGGTTGGCCACAATTAGTGAGTTTGACTTTGAGATCAGGTACATCAAGGGTAAAGAGAAAAGGGTTGTAGATGCTCTTAGCAGGTGGATACAGGTAAATCACATTGCAACTATGAGTTCTTATGGGACATACTTACATGATCGAATTTTACATGCAGGTTAGTAGGATTACTGGCATAGAGAGCTTATGCATAGGTTATAGCGGAGTACAGGTATAGGTACAAGTGTATAGGACATAGACTATCATCTCTCAACAGATGGCTTGAACAAATTTAGGGAGAGGAAATATGTGCCAGATAGCAGTGAGCTCAAGAAGATTATCTTGAGGGAGCTTCATGCGAAACTGTATTCAAGTGACCCAGTATACCAAAAGACATTGACAACAATACTAAGTTTTATTATTGGCCGAATATGAAGAAGCATGTGGTAGAGTTTGTGACTAGATGTTTGGACCATCAGCAGGTTAGGGTAGAGTGTAGCCATCCAGATGGACTACTACAGCTGATTCTGATTTCAGAATGGAAATGGAAGGTCATTTCCGTGGATTTCCTTACATGTTTGATGAGGACATCTAGATAGCATGATTCCATCATGGTTGTGGTGGATAGGTTGACTAAGGTAGCACACTTCATTCCAGTGAAGATTACGTATTCAACTAGTGATGCGGCACATGTGTTCATCAAAAATGTGGTCAGATTGCATGGTGTTCTGAAGCAGATTCTGTTAAACAGTGATACAAAGTTCATTTCCAAGTTTTGGAAGGAGTTCTTTGCAGGTTTAGGTACAGAGTTGGACTTCAATACAACTTATCATTCGAAGATAGATGGATATACAGAGAGGGTCAATAGGATATTGGAGGACATGTTGAGGATGTATGTGGTGCATTCAGAGAGGAGATGGGAGGGGTACATTCTGTTGGTTCAGTCTGCTTACAATAATGGTTACCAAGAATCACTGAAGATGAATCCCATTAGTTGGAGTGACCTAATGAATAGGGTATTGATTTGCACGAACATGTTAGAATACATGGAACAAGAAATGCAGGTAATCAAAATGAATCTAGAGGAAGAAAAACAATGCACATTGGAACTGGTTGTTTAAGGAGTTTCAAGTTAGGGAACAAGTGTACCTGCGTATCAAGCCAAAGAAGAGCTCCTTGCAGATTGGATCATGTGCCCAGATGGCACCTCAATTTTGTGGACCATTCAATATTCTTGAAAGGATTGGACTAGTAGCCTATAGACTTGCATTACCTTCGA
>APFE030362385.1:0-12562 GCA_000404065.3 Pinus taeda | reverse complement strand
ACCAAGAACATTTATCAAATGTTGGTTTCTAATATTTGTCCACCCATCTAATACAATGGATACCCCAGAATCTACCCACTCATTTGTAAAACGTGTCAAAGCTCTTTTAACCTTAGCTTTTTCTCTTTCTAATAACACTCTTCTAGCTTGCTCATAGTTGGGGGACTTGTATCCTTTTGGGGCTTCATTGATGGCCTTTACCATTTCATGCCAATAGGGAGAGCGAAGCACATTGAATGGTACACTGCAAGCACAAAGAAATCGAACTATCTTTCCATCCACATCATCCCTCCCAGCAACATTAAGGAAATCCCCTATTGTTCTTTTACCTCTAGAGCTTCCAGAAGTACCATGAGGAGACAAGCTACCAAATCTAGAGATTGCACTTGATTCAGAATGAGTTTTTTGTTTCTTGTTTTTTTGTTGTGCAGCCTTCTCTATTTGGATGTATTTTCTTCTTTGTTCAGATGAAATGTTTGGGCAAATTTGTATCCCCACGGAAACCTTTTTATCATCACTGTCTAGCACCCCACAAAGATGCCTCCTCACATAGGTATATGAACCACTAAATGGTTTTCCTCCATGACAACCATGAGGGCACAAAAAATTGTAGCTTCCACCACCCTTTCCCCCTTCAAGTTTGGTCACATAGTTCCACAAAGGTGTTAATGCAGCTTTCCCCTCAAGTGTTTCAGTTTCCCCTTCAGGTTCAACTTCATCCCCTTCCTCTTCAAACTCTTCCTCCTCATCATACATTGGGTCACTCATATTGGAACCACTGTCCTCTTATGCTTCTTCCCTTCTATTCCTACTCCCCCTTCCCATCATTAAAACCAAAAGTGGAATGAATATGATACATAGAAGCCAAAAGAACACCATCTTGGAATATGGATATAGGTGGTGGACAACCTGCAAGTAAAGGAGCAAGTAGAAACAATGGGAAAGAGTAGGAAAGGGAAGAGAAAAATACAAAAAAAATGTCAAAAAATAAGGGAGTTTGGGGTTTGCACTTACCTCTTTAGCTCTTGTATATGAAGTCCTCCAAGCTCCTCCTCCTTCTCCTAGCTCCTCCTCCTTCACTCCTCCAAGCTATCCTCTCTTCTCCTCTCCTCTCTTCTCTTCTCTTCTCTTATCCTCTCTTCTCTTCTCCAACTCTCATAAACTCAAAGTGAGTAAATGAGGGATGAATGGGGGCTTTAATCCCTTCATTCCTCACCCTAACCCAAGGTGGACCCACCCCCAACAAGCAAACTCACAAAAATAAATAAATAAACAGACTTTTTTAGGCCGCGCGGCGAAATTTTTAGAAGCACGTACGGGATCCATACAATTCGGCCTCAATGCACTTCGAAAGGACACTTCCGGAATTTCCAGCAAGCACCTTTATTAGTCTGAAACGCGTTTCGGGAGGTGCTTCCCCCACGCATCCGTACGGACCGCGTTTCGGGGGTTAGATCCGGGGGGGACGTTTCCTGCAACATTGATCCCGTCCCTTGTATTTATCTACCACTCACACTATAGGCTTCCCAAACCGAGTGCGCATCATCCTCCTACATGCGCGCCAGTCATCAAAGTTTCCTTTGTGCGTACCCCACCATCTCGCAGGGGTAGTGCGCAGTACCTAATTCAAGGCCTAGAAACGTTGTTTTTCTGGTACCTCCCTTTCAAATCTGTCCAAGAAGACATCTACCTCACCTAATCCATCATAAGTAGGCAGATCTCTCATTTCTGTCGATACGCAGCGCAGCAATCTTGTCAACATATTACAGTTAAGTGTGGTTACCTCATGCAACTTGTTCTGCCATCGCTCTATCTCCTCATCCGAGTCTGAAGTACAGGAGCTTTCGCACTCCCATGAAATTCGTCCGTCCGCGGTGGGATTTACTCTGTCTTGCTCTCGCGCAGTTATCTTGTAGATGCAGTCTAAATTGTCGTTGCTTTCATAGTCGCGCACTGGCTCAGTGTAGCACGATCCCTCAGCAGGGTCCAAAGGTATCACTACGCGTAGAGACTTCTTCTCAAAAATCATCTTGCGCTTCTTCAGGTTAATCACCCCATTCATGTCAGTGGCCCAATCGATTCCTAAGAGCGCAGGGTAGGAATTGTTGTCATCAACAATCTCTATCACCTCGAAGTCGGCTAGCATGCTCGCTCCCTCAAATCCACTGTGATTTCCTACAATCGCCCCAGGGGTATTATCTTTTGTTGGTTCGCCATGCACAGCTGAATAGGAGACCACTCTAGCATAAGCCTCCTCATGCGCTCCCATGTCTGCTTCTGCAAAACATTCGCATTCAATCCTAAGTCCAGATTACTTGGTCCATTTTGTATTCTCTAATCTATGCGGTTAACCTCATCTCTCTCCCTGTCCTAGTCTTATGCTTTCCAAGCTTCCGGACTATGCGCGGTTCTCCTAGCGCGGTCCCAACACATCTGTTAATGAGCTCCTGTAATCCCTTTACCGCCTTACTGTCACACAGTAACTTCATACATGTTTCCAAGAACATCGTAAGCATCGATGGGTCCATTTCCGACTCCGGTCTGTCTTTGCTTCTTGAAGTGGAGGCATTAGCAAAGCTCTTCTTAGCTTCCATAAAAGTTTCTCGAGTGCGCTCCAAATCAAACTTCGCTTCCTTCACCGGAGCTTTGCGAACCCAAATACCATCTGATGGTTGTTTGCCTTTATCATCTCTCGTCGTAATTCCACTTCGGAGCACAATATTCACATTTGGATTGTCCTCGTGCGGCTCAGACCTCATCATCTGCAGGTTCTGAATCAGGGGAGGCGATAGTGCTCCCTTGTCGCATATCCTAGCTACCAGCGTAGGACAATCTTCTGTCTCGTGATCAAACAAGGTACAGTATAGACATGATGGACGCGTCGGATTCATAAAATCGCAAGCATAATGTCCTGGCCCTCCACAATTGTAGCATATTAGCTATTCGTGACCTTTTCCAGGTCCTCCTCCACCTCGGCCTCATCCACGCCCCTGGAATCCGGTTCACGCCATCCTTGCACCCTAGCCTAGGGGTCGCATTTCGGCCTGAACCCTGTAGGTGGGGGTTCTATCCATCATTAGCTCACAACTTCTACAGGTGCGCACATCATATCCCACCGATCTACAAAAATTACAGAACAATTGTTGAGAATTATGCATATACTTCTGCAACAGATGACAGTTGTCCGTAGCATGCTTTCCTCCTTTTTGAAAAATCACGCACCACAAAGCAGGCAACGCACTTGGTCCTGCCTGCGCTTCCGGTCTTAGCGGCATCGGTCCTCCTCCCGCGAGGTAATTTGTAAACACTGGGCAATGGTCCTTATCATGACCCTGACCCTTCCATTTTACACACCACACCTCTTCGCGCACTTATGGTCGCGTTGTCCTGTCCTGTTTCAGACTCTGCATCTCAAGGCAGAAGTTTTTCAACTGCGCGTCGATTTGCTTAACTCCCAAGTTAGGATTCTGTATTGGGGTCTCATGTAGCCTCATCGTGATCTCTAAAGCTTATGCTCGAGTCGTTAACCTCTGTTGCGACAGCGTGTTCCTCAAATGCGGCAATAGTGATGCTACAAACCATTTGCACTGCTATCCATCCGTCAGAGTCATGTTAGCTTCGCGAATCGTGCACTTTAGCCTCTGATCCAACTCCCAAGGAGTCTCAACTCTCGCCTGGTATCATCGTAATCTCTTTAAACCCAATGATCGACTGCGCCTCTGACTTCAGCCTATTGAATTCCCTAATTAGCGCAGCTTGGATAGCCACGATTCCGGCATTCGAATGATCACTTGAGTTCTCAATGTACCAGGTCAGCGTGCGATCCTGCAGAGCACTAACCAACATCGCTTTCTTGATATTATCATCTATAACTCCTTGCGCTTCCCATACGGCCTTTACAACGAACCAAAATTGGTCTAGATCTTCATTTCCCACTCCCTTGAACACAGGAAAATTTATCGAGCTTGCCATATTAAAACGCGGTGGTGGCAGAGGTGGTACGGGTGAAGATGGAGGGGATGGTGGTGAAACTGGCGGTGGTGTGGATGGAGGTGGTATGAGTGGAATCCTCTGCCTTATCAAATGGATCGCACTTAGCGAAGAGACCCTCGTGAGCTCTTCCTCATCCACTCGCGGAGGTGAAATCAAGGGGCTGGTCTCTAGTCCCGCACTTCCTTCGTTTCTGTAAATTCTCCCACTTCGCATAGCCCCGAACATCAATATAACTGCATAATCCACCTTTCACACAATAGCATCTTAATCCAAGTGTTCAGAGACTTGATGCACTTACCTCGCGGTCCTTTGAGAAAGCGTCGCTCTGCCTCGCTATAGCTGACCGCAGTATTTACCGCCAACTCAAAAATGAATCCTCCTATAATCCGATCAAGCCAGTGATCAACAGCACGCGTGATCTTATCCTCCGATGCTTCCAATCTCCGCACCAATTCAGGGGTCCACACAATAGGACTATCGAGCTTCCACCATCCTTGGCTATCGCTAGCTTCGTGATCCACTCATATAGCTCAGTAGGGAATGATGCGAAGAAAATTTCGTGGATCTCTGTGTACAAGTAGCAATCTAACCACTCTTCCTTTGTCAGTCGCAGATTCCTATTCTCCTACGCCACGAATTCGTGAATTCTCCTGTCCAACCAACCTTCAATTTCCTTCTTAGTTGGATTCCAATAATGCGACATTAGACATCTCCATGCAGATTTCGGTCCCGACAACGGAACCATTTGTTGGCTTGATGGGGCCTCACCCAGGTTCGAAGTTAATTAGCCAAACAAATCCCTGTACTACTGGCCCTTTCGGCAGCAGCCCACGAAGCGTGGACCGAGATCTCACCTGAAGCAGTATGGGGGGATGCTGGAACCAAGTTTCCGCACCCTTGAGATGTCTAAGGGGTCGACTTAGTCCAATTAGGAATTGCTTCGCACAGGTTACTTTGCGCACTCTTCTGACCTGCGATACCTTCGCATCCTGTTATAATCGCCTTCACGCAACCCTAATCAGGGACTAAGGTGATTTTGCGCTACTAAGGCGCGCTCTTTCTCTAAGTTCCACCGCAGATCTTACTTATGTTCTTATCAGTGTTAGTTAACTTCGCGTAAATAGATACATATCTTCTATTCACTTATTTAACACATTCATATAACTTCGCGCAGCAAATAAACAGTAAACTTGCAATTCATACCCAATATACTTCAATGCATAAAATAGGAAAAAGATACACAGAATAATAAGAAACTTCTCTTTATTATTTCTCCTTCGGTTACAGACTCGACTCACCCTGTGCACTCAACTGCAGGGGTCCGCGCACTCAGCTGCAGACTACTAGGCCTCTGCGCACTTAACTGCAAAGCCTTCTCCTACTCTATGACCCAAAGACTCGACTTTACACTTCAACTTAGACTCAATTCATCCTAGATTCATCAACTCATATTGTGTCTTTACAACTTAGAGCCTCGCTCTAGGTAGAACTCTCAAGCCGACATTACATTACAAAAGTAAGGGCGGACAACCCTATGACTCAATTACAACTTCGCGCTCCGCGCCCATAAATCGCGGAGTCTTTACATCGGACTTAGTCAAAACTAGGGCTTTAAGCCCCAAAACTTGCCTTGGGGGATCCCGCGCCCAACAGCGATTATTCCCAACAAATTGAGAAATATGGGTTGGATAAGTCTATCATCTTTGGATGCTGTTTGCATCGGATTGCTGTTGCACAAACATGAACATAACCCTAGATCATATAGCCATGGTTCTTTATTGCTGGAACATAGTGCTGGTACAAAGAGACATGCAAAGGGATGATATTTGTTCTTATTGGTAATTCTGGGGGTGGAAATTTCCCTGTTACAAAAGCTGTTGAAACCATACAGAGTGTCCTAATGAATAATACAGCCATCTTCAAATAAGATGGATGAAGAAAGTTGATATGCAAAGCCAACATAATGAAGAAGTACATGGAAGTTGGAAGAACTGGTTTAGTTATCAATGCTGGAATATCTACAGATCGCACAAGCGTGAAATCGCAGGAATAATATCCATGCATAAGGGCAATTTACATACAACAAAAGAAGTTTGATTTCCACTTTGAGTTTGAGGCCTAAACATTCATATCAGCACTGCTTCTGGAGCACAGGGCCCAGATCATGAACAAAGCAGGCATCAGCTTTGTTGTGTCATTATTAGAAGATATGTCCTTGGTTTTGGTGTTGGAATCTGCTACTAGAAGTGGCTCACTCACCACTGCACTTGCACGTGCTCTTGCACATACAGGGAATGTTTATACATTTGATTTTCATGAACTTGATGACAGCAGGAGAGAGAACTTGCCACAAGTCCGATGATTTTGTAATTGAAGTTGTTGGATGTCAATTTTCTTACACAACTGGGACTTCAAACTTGAATTGTCCAACATGCTTCTCAAGACAATGATATTGAAGACAGAATACAGGGGCTTTTATTTCAAGACAATAACAAAAAAAGCGCTATATTTGGCACTATAGCATTAGCAGGTAGATTGCACGCACAGGGAATTTTGATGTGGAAGAACACACACTAATCAAGAACTATGTGTGGAAGAATAAATTAAACATATTTTAAAGAATTAGGGTCAATTTTATTATAAATTTCACTAATCTCTTTTTTTTTTTTGGTAGGTAAGCACCCACGGGGGATTTGAACCAGTGACCTATCGCAAGGAGTGCCTTCACAGTGCACCCATTCACCGTCAATCCAAAGCCCCATGGGCTTCACTAATCTCACATACATTATAAATTAATAAATTTCATATATATATGCATACCTATTTTGTGTCTAATGATTTCTATTTACATTGATGTACATGGCTCTATATATTTTATCAGAATTTAGATATCTTCCACTTTTTTTCAACTGGTTTTTATACCCTTTTCAACCATTTCTGGTTCATAATTTAGGGAATTTTAGTTCTGGTCTGGTTCCAGTTCTAACTACACTGTTCCCCCTATATTTCTGTATATTGTGTGAAATTCATAATATTTCAGCTATTTTCTAAATATTTTCATGACTTTCTGCTATTTTTTGGTATATTCCACCGTGCTCTATATTCTTCTGCAGTTTGGAGCAAACAAATTGGGCCTAAAGAACCAAGAACAATGGAATAAGCAAGGAAATTAGCAATTGGTGCACGTACAGAGACATGGTACAAAAGTGAGTTCTTGCATTTTAAGGAATGATGACACAACTATAGTAAAGATGAATATAAGGAAGCAAGTAAATGATTCCAATGAAGACAACCCTCCACCATCATGAAACTACATAAAATGTAGCTGAGCTAAGTTTGGGGAAAGAGATTGACATATTTACCACGTAAGCATAGGCTTAAACCAGGTCCAATAGTCACAGCCACTGCAGAAAGATCAAATGGTGTCAAATTTGCATTATGCAATGCATCTTCCACCACCTGTGCAAAGGAGGAAGATATTTTCAGAGTGAAAGAGAAGGAAAAATCTCATTAAAATATTATAATATTCACCATCTAATTTGAGTTGACCTAGTTTTTGCACATTAAAAATTCAAAGAGAAATTTAGACTCACTCCATCAATCACTTGTGCATGTGCTTCTTGTGCCATTTTGGGTGAGACTCCTCCATATTGAACCAATAAATCTGCCTTCAGAAACAATGATTTAAATCTTTTTAACCCAATAATGTCAAAAGAGACTTTTAGAAAAATTACACAAGAAAAAAAAAAAAAAAAATTATTATATATATATTATATATATATATGATGGAAAAGTACCTTACAATGTCCCTATCATATATTCAAAATTTTAGAACTCCGTTGCATGCATTTAAAGAATAAACTGATAAAAGACGGAAGAGAAATTTGTCTTGGCTCAGTCTAGTGCACCCCTTGCATAAAACTTTTGCTTAAAAAAACTTTCATTTTTTATCTAGATGTTAAAAAACAGAGAAACGTACTCATAAATAAAGCATAATAAAACACGGCAATTCTGAGAATAATAAACCCCTAAACCAAAGCAAAAGTTTTCTTCTTAAAAATGTTGTAGAGTTAGTTTGGATCCATCATTGTGTTGAAGAATGTAATTAATATCGGTCTTCATAATTGTACTTGTCAAAAGAAATTTTATTATTAAAGAAAATGACTTATTAAAGCATGGGTTTCATGCTTGGTTCAATGCTTTCTAAGTCGAAGCCTCCATTGAAGGCTTCTAGGTTTTGTCTCGAGTCATTAAAGTCATTGACATTTTTATTAGACCCTTCTTGGGCTTTTGTATCATGTAAAAAGAATCATTTTTTAGTCAAAAAGGTTATTTGTCACCTCCACACCAAGTCGGCCCTGTCCCCATGAAGTCGGCCTACATTAGAGCAATTCGACTCAACAGAAAGGCTATATATAGAGAGGCAGTTCGACCTATTTGGAGCACTCACTCAACAAGTTCGATTTTCAAGGAAGAGAAGCAGAAAAGAGAGCGAAGTAGCTAGAGAAGGATGAAAGAAGTTGGGAAGACCTAAAACGAGTTATTGGGCTATCTATCTCTCACACATGCAAAGTTTATGGGTATCTGATGGGGTCGAAATTCTGAATCTACTGCAAGTCCAAAATTCGGAAGCTAGGGGCCAAAAACTTCTTGTTGGGGACCGGAATTATGGATTGAAGTTGCTACTCGGAAGCTGTCACTTGGAGACTTTGACAGGGATCATATATTAAAGGGAAGGGCTGACTTGGTGATTGGAGGAGGTCTTTGCCTAGGACTAAAGGGTCCTGGATTGTCTCATCTTGATTTGAATCTAGTAGTGGAAGAGTTGGACTGAGTTTTCCCCGTGAAGGGATTTTGCCATGGCTGAGTGCCTACACTTCTATCACTTGCTCTTGTAGTCTTCATATACATATAATTTGGTAAATGCTTGATGAAAGATAAACTAATAAAGAAGTAAAAGAAGCCAACATAATTCACAAGTAATTATCAAGAAAGAGGTATCAAACCCTAATTCCTATAAGCATTGATTTATCAACATGGTTTCAGAGCTAATGTGGAAGAAGGGTGAACAATGAAGACACTTTGTTGGCAATTACTTGAAGAAGGGAAAAGCAGTCTTGGAAGAAAAGATCACTCCCTCTAGCAAGTTATTTGAAGATGGGTCTCAATATCATTAAAGGTGTAGGAAGCTGGATTGGAAGGATCATCTACAATCTATCTAGGAGAGTCAAGAATGAAGGATTCTTGGTCGCACTTACAAGTACTCTTGATGATGACAACACATGGATCATTGATAGTGGAGCCTCAAGACGTATGATGGGAGAAAGTGGACAACTTCATACTCTATCAAGGGAACCATCATCACACGCAATGGAGCTAGGAGAAAACAATAATTATGCAGTCAAGGGCATTGGATCTACATCATTGAAGCTGGAAAGTGGAGCAAAGCTACACCTCAACAACATACCCTATGTGACAGGTTTGAAAAATAATTTACTTTCCATTTCTTGTTTAAAAGATATAAAGGAGATAGGGTTGCCTTTGTAGATGGTAAAATTTTGGTTTGGGGAAAAGATTCAAGTTTTGAAAAGGCAAAGGTTATTGGAGTTCGTGAAGGAAGACTATATAGAGTTATAACACCATCTCCTCAAGCCCTAGTTCACATGGAGATCAACCCTATCGAACTATGGCATAGAAGATATGGGCATATTCATTACAAGATAATACCCTCTCTTAGTCAAATGGTAAAGGGCATCCCCAATATCAAGGAAGATCATGAAGAAGTATGCAAGGGATGTGCTTTGGGAAAGAACACTAGGAACCTTTTACAAGCAGTGATACAAGGTCTAAGGAGATATTAGACCTCATCCATTCCAATGTGTGTGGGCCAATGTCTAATAAATCTCTTGGAGGCCATCTTTACTATGTGACCTTCATTGATGATCACTCTAGAAAGACATGGCTCTATCTTCTCAAAACAAAGGACGAAGTATTTGAAAAATTCAAGGAATTTAGATCCGAAGTTTAGACCTTAACAGAAAGAAAGATAAATATTTTGAGATTCGACAATGGAGGGGAATACGCTTCAAAAGAGTTGATTGCATATTGTAAATGCGGGTATTAAGAGGAAGCTCATTGTTCCCTACAACCCCGAGTAGAATGGAGTTGCAGAAAGGAAGAATAGAACCATTGAAGAATGCATAAGAACTATGATATTTGATCAAGATCTACCAAAATTTCTATGGGGAGCAATAGCAATGACAACAGTGTATATACAGATAGAAGTCCTCATAGAATCCTTGCTAATATGACTCTGGAAGAAGCATTCACAAGGAAGAAGCCATGTGTAGACCATCTCTGAATCTTTGGGTGTCCCACATATATCCATGTTCCAAAAGTCAAGCGAAAGAAGTTGGACTCTACAAGCATAAAAGGAATCTTCGTTGGCTATAGCCTTTCATCAAAGGCTTATAGAATCTACATCAAGGAAGGAAGACAAATCAAAGTTGGTAGGGATGTAATATTTGATGAAAACCATGCCTACAAAAGATCCAAGGATATACCAATCGAATCCGATGAAGAAGATGTACCACTATTTGAAGAGGAAGAGCATCATGACAAGACAACTACAAACCAAGAAGAAGAAGAAGAAGGACCAAGTGAGTCTATTCAACCTATAATCATTACAGAAACAAAGAAGAGGCCAAATTGGTTAAAAGCTACACTTGAAAATGTCGAAGGACATGGAGCAACTAAAGGATCTTTTAGAGAAAGCAAAAGACCAAAGAGATATTCAAGGCATGCAACATACATGTCGAAGTTAATAGAAGCAAAACCAACTAACTTTGAACAAGTAGCTCATCAATAAGAATGGAAGAAGGTGATGCACAAAGAATATCAATCCATCATGAAGAATGGGATTTGGGAAATCGTTCCTACACCAATTACAAATCAATTGTCACCTCCAAACGGATTTACAAAATCAAACATGTCGTTGATGGAAGCATAGACAAATACAAAGCTAGATTCGTCGCAACAGGTTTCTCACAAAAGGAAGGAATAGACTATGAAGAAACCTTCGGTCCTACTGCCAGGTATAATACTATAATATCTTTGGTTTCGCTAGTTGCTACTATGGGATGGAATATCCATCAAATGGATATCAAAACAACAATTCTAAATGGAACAATTGATGAAGAAGCATACATTGAACAACCAGAAGGCTTTGAAATAAATAGTAGGGATACACATGTTTGCAGACTCAAGAGAGCTCTATATGGCTTGAAGCAAGCTCCTAGGGCTTGGTATGCAAGAATGGATGCATATCTCTTAAGGATTGGGTTCATCAAAATTTTTGTCGATGCAGACCTCCACATCAAAATAGTGAAGAATGAACCTGTCATTATACTACAATATATGGATGATTTGTTTATTACAAGTGTGGAGCGCAGAATTCTTGAATGCAAGAAAATGTTGGCAGCAGGATTTGAAATGAAAGATCTAGGACTCATGCACTATTACATGGGCTTAGAAGTATGGCAAAATCCCGGTGAGATATATCTTGGTCAAGGTGAATACATAATCAAGATGTTACAAAAGTTTGGTATGATGGATTCCAAGCCTATTACTACTCCCATGATCACTAATCTCAAGAAGTTGAGAAGCTCTGACTCTACTGTCGTCGATCCTACAAGCTATCGTAAGTTGGTGGGCTCTCTGATGTATTTAGTGAATACGAGACCCGATATATGTTTTGCTATAAATGTTTAGTCAATTTCAGTTGGAACCTATTCGTGACCATCGGATAGCTGCCAAGCATATCTTGAGATACCTACGTGGCACAATACATCATCGCCTAAAGTATGATGGAAAGGAAGTCAAGTTAACAGGTTTTACCAATTCTGATTGGGTTGGCAGTGAGACTGATGGAAGGAGCTGTAAAGTTTTGTAGATGTTCTATGCTAAGAGCAATTTCACTTTTCCTCACAGCAATCATACAAGTAGTTAAGCAAAATGCAGATAGAACATATAAGCAGATCTTACAGAAGACAAACCAGAAACAAGAAAAATGTGTGTGTTCGTTTCGGCGGTCAACAGGATGCTTCAACCAGCAAAGTCTCCTTTGGTCAGCTAGCCCAGCATGTGTCACAACAACCCTCCAACCAGTAGATGAGTCAACTCAAGTCAGTTCTACAAAAGTCAACGTTGTCCTGAAAAGTCAACGCAGGGGCAGCAAGCTAAAAGTCAACGCAACAGCAAAACGGTCAACCCTTTGACCTCGATTTTTGCGCCAGGTAGTACGGCCTTCAAAAATCGAACCTCCCACAAGTTTTCAGCTTGATTGGGCCAAGCGTTGACCAAAGTCAACGCTGGTCAAACTTTCTGCGAAACCCTAGCAGCAGAAAATCGTACTACAGCTCAGCCGTACGGTCTATCCTCTTCGTCCTTCCCACGTGTGGCTGAAATTCGTCCTCCAGGTAGCTCGTACTCTTTAGGATGAGAGAGGAAGATGTGAGTTGTGTTGTGATGAAATTCTCTCCAACTTTTCCTGTATTTATATCCATCAATG
>APFE030362374.1:0-27908 GCA_000404065.3 Pinus taeda | reverse complement strand
TTGTTACAACAATAATATACAAACTATGTGTTTACCCTGAATAAATTGGTGGGTGTCAACCTTGTTTTCCTATCCATCAATTGATCAGAGTGATTTTTCTCTACAGATAAAATAACTATCTAGAAAAATTAATGACAAAATTAAGCACAATAATTTGAATTGAATGGAGTGGAACTTGAAAAAGTATTCGTGTTTTTCACAAAAGAGTGTGGCTCATAAAGTAAAATATGAAATTGTATCAAAAGCTTAGAAGAGACCAATCATAGAATTGAATGAGAATCTTCGAAGAAACCAATCAATATATAGACAATGATATAGATATAATATATAAGCTAAGAGGAAACAAACTCTTCATAAAACTATTCAAACTAAAAAATTTTGAAAAGTTTTTTATTTTAAAACAAAACAAAAAATATAAATATATTAACCTTATTTATATTTAATATGTTTAAAAAATATTTTGCATATAAATAGAATTATTTATTATTATAAAAAATATAATTAACTTAAAATGGCAATAAAATATTTTATAAATTTTAATTATTCATATTCACAAATTTATGAATAACTTTGATTATAATAATACTTAAATATCAATAATTATATTTTACATTACGCAATCCTAAATAACAGCTTATTAAGTGTGACAGAATAAGAAACTAAATTTTAAATCAAAACAATTTTTTTTTTTTTTAAATCCTATTTAAAAAAATTATGCTTACCGAGAACTATATGACCCATGGAACTATTAAAAATGGAAATGACAGTGCATCTCTAAATGTGGAACTCTTCTACAAAATTTAAAGCTAGGGAGAGAAACTCAACTCTATCAGATTCAAAAATTCATTATCTATATCTTCATTTTTATGGTTTTCTATCTCTATTTTGAAACCTAAATGATGAGGCAGCAATATTAACTTCAATATTGCTATTTTCTTACTTCAGTTTTTAGATTCAAATAAATAACTTAAAATGTGGTGATCTCTTATTTATTTTCTTCTTTATTTATGTGGTTATCTTTATGATGTATATTTTTTTTAGTTTCAATTTTTATCCTATACATTTTAATGATTTGATTTTACCAATATAAAATTATTTTAAGTTTCATATTTTATATATTTTTATAATAAAATAATTATAAACGATGTTTTATATTTAAATAAGTATACATTTCTGCCTCGCATTACGTTTTAGAAATCACATATTAATATAATCCAATGCAAACTAACAATACTTTAATTTCGACAAGATAGTAGACGATGAAGCCCATTTCCACAAGTCGATGTAAAATTATTTCTAAACCTGCCTTCGAAACTCCATTACCTTCTACAAGAGGCCAAGTCACATCAATTCTAAAACTGTCTTGGAAACTCCATCAATTCTAAAACTGTCTTGGAAACTCCATTACCTTCTACAAGAGGCCAAAATTGCCTTGGAAACTCCATTACCTTATGCAAGAGGCCAAGTCACATCAGAGGGAAAATTGGTAGAAATTTCATAAATGAAAACGGTGTAATAGATAACTGTGGAAACTAGATCTTTTATCACAGGAAATGTTTATCAAACCCGGTTCCAAAATGGCGGTCTCATCACATAATGAGAGAAAGCCGCTAAAGCCGAACAATATATTAAAAACCTTCTAGTAGATTTGGTTGCTGCAACAGGAAAATAATTTGCCTCTGGATCGACAGAAAGCCGTTCTTTCTTCCATATGTCAGTGTGAGGTACAATGAGAGGTGGCCTATCCATGGCTCAACTTGTCGATTCCGAAGAGGTAAACGGTAGGTTAGAGACACCAGTTTTTAAGGATATACCTACAAACCCTACCCACAAAGATTACAAGGCACATCAGAGTGAATGGAGGCTGTGTTAGCTGAAACCTTGACAAAATCCCTTTCGCCTTTCCTCTCTGCATAATGACGTCGTCCCTGGTATACACGCCTCCAAATTTATTAGAATCTCATACTCTGAATAACTGGCATGTCGCGTACCACCCAAACTGAAGGAGCTACTACCTTTCGACCTGCATGGCCATTTTTCTTTGTCGGGCAGAACTTGATATATTTCGCGGCATAAACCAGTTCTCGCTTATGCCACTAAATTCAGTTGAATACGCGTATTATCATCTCACAATATGCAATTACCGCCGCGAGTTAACCGCCTTGGATATGCGGTTATCGTCAATAGGTATGCCATTATCACTATTGACGCGAATTATCACCTGATCCCACACAATATTCGAGTGCTTATCACCAGTGGTTATGCGAGTTATCGTGTGTAATCTGAATTATCACCAGTAATCGTTCGATACGCCCATTATAACCGCAGAATATTCGCATCACTAAGGTGATATGCCAGTTATCCCCTCCAGATAGGCGCGTTATTCAGTGATACGCGGTTATCACTGTATGATATGCTGATCATTACACTGATATCCAACATGTCTTTACCGTTTATGCGTGTATTTCAGCCGGGCATACTAGTAATCGGTTATCACTGTATGATATGCTGATCATTACACTGATATCCAACATGTCTTTACCGTTTATGCGTGTATTTCAGCCGGGCATACTAGTAATCGCCACGGAATATGCAGATTAATTCTCGTTATGCGAGTTCTCACATTAGTTACGCGAATTATCTTGCTTGGGTACGCAACTTATATTCTGATACGCGAATTATCATCGGATATGCGAATTATCAGCCGATCTGCGACTCCATCGAATATGCGAATTATCAGTTTTTAAGCGGGTTATCACATCCAGATCTGCAGACCATTACGCTGATAAGCAAGTTATCTCTGTTGTTTATGCGAGCGATCGAATCTGAGACTAATCACCGTCGAATATGCCAGTTATTTTCACCTGTAGCGAGCTACCCCGCTGGATATGCGGATGCGAAGTCTTCGCCATTTATGCGACTGATCCGCTCCCCTGATTCGCTTGGTCGCGTCCTGGTTTGCCAGGTAGGTACGATAGGATTTTCTCCATTCAGAGTTGGTCCGTTCGGATTTTGTTCATGGTTAAGTCATATAGGAGTTGAGTGACCCCCATTCTTTCTCTTCCTGAGCGAGAGGTTGAATCTTCCAATAAGAGAAGTTCACGGTCGATTCGACGAAGTCGCTACGTGCAGAAAGAGATCAATCCCACTTTCATTATTTCCCACCTTTTTGGTGCATTGGCGGCCCCGGGACGAGAGACCTCCAATTCCTCACCGATAGCCTTAGACATTTACCTCGTTACTCCATGGATCCCGGCAACCCTTATGAAGATTCACCTTTCCGGGCAACCAATAAATCCTATGCTATTGGACTAATAATGAATAGAATTTATTGGTTGCCATACCTTTTGGCTACCATGAGCATGCATGTTGTTTCATGAGCATTCGTTTTCCGATCCCGTCATATTTCTGAGCAGGTGAAAGCTAGAGGGACTCAGAGGAATCTGCAATATACCCACACAACTCTTGAGCGTGTCTTTTCACCATATCTAGTACATAATCTCATTAAGTACTACACTATTTGAATTTTAAATTTCCCCATTTTAAATTAGAATTTGCCCACCCGTCCGCTCCCTCCGCGTTATTTTGATTTCATCATGACTAAACCCTAAATCTGAGTGTTGGAGGAGCCATAAGGGCACCATGGCAGAATAAGCCTAGAGGACACCAAGCGGTTCGACATATTGTCGAAAGAGGTCGGCGTCCCTCTGGTCGCGTTTTTGCTCAATGGCAGTAACAGGTACGATGAGTATGAGATTTCTGACCACCTCAGAAGGTTCGGGTGGATCGTGCCCGCATACACCATGGCTCCTGACTCGCAGCACGTCACCCTTCTGCGCGTGGTGGTTCACGAATATCTGAACGAGAGTCTCACAGAATCACTGGTTTGTGACATAGAGGAGTTGCACGAACTTGACGCGCTTTCTCCAAAATTAGTGAAGGAAGTGACGACCACTTTGGCAGAAAGCTATGCTCAACTCAAAGATGACAAAGACATTGACGTCGCGAAGAAGATTAAGTCATCAGATCTGTTTCATGAGATCCTATACTCTCATGGAAGATATTTGTTGCACGTAAACCTATTAGTATTTGCTGAAAATCCTACTTATTATCTTTCATTTACTTCGTGGGCACGAGTGTGGGTTTTTTCGAAATCTAAATTTTGTAAACTTTGGGGAGTACACAATCCTTATCGAATTAAAATGGTATCGTGGATGTGTATAGATAGTTTATAATTTTTTTGAGAATTTTATGGCCTTCCTCCTTTATTCATAAAATAATGAGTAGAGTTGATGGAATGCATGTGCCACACAATACACAAATACAAATTGATAGATTTATATAAAATTATTTTTTGTATAAATTTATCAATTGAAAAATACAATAACCTTTCATTTTGGTGTGATTTCACCTTAACAAATCACTGTGACATTTGAAATAGTTTTAGTTTGATTCGATTCAATATAGGAAACCCTATAATCTATAATTTCTGTAGTTTCAAACTTTGGACTTCAAAGTTTCTACACGTTTGGAAGTGAGTTGGATAAATATTCCAACAAGTTTGCACTTCTAAAAAGAGTATTGTCTCCCATTGAATATGACTTGACTTTGTAACTTAGTGAAATTTTCCGGATTTGTTTAAGCTATCATAGTTTTTTTTAAATTTCTATTTTTAAAGTTAAAATTCGATATATAAACAATTTTATACATATGAATTGAAATAGGTCAAATGATTAGGTCAAATGATTTAGAATCTTTTCCTTAAGAGATAAAATAAATAATTGCACACTATTTCAAACATTTTTTCCAATCTATGATTCGATAATGACTTTAGACTTATAATAATAATTATTATTTTATTATAAATAATATTTATTCTATTTTTCATTTTTCATTTAAATTAATTTAATATTTATTTATTGTTAAATAAATATAAAATTTTATAATATACTAATTTATATAAATTTATATATTTTTCAATAACATTATACAAATTGTTATATAATTTTAATTATTATATTAAAAAATAATGTTACTATTATTATTAAAATTTTAAAAATTATATTATTGTTAACTTAATTATTATATATTAAAAAATACAATTATTGTCAATTTATTATTATATATTAAAGGAATAACATTATTTTCAATTTAATTACTATATCATAAAAGATAAATTTTATAATTATTATTGAAACTATTTATAAATATTAATTATAATTTAATACCATTTTTTATTATATATATAATGATGGAAGTTGAGAAAATCAAATTCTCAGATGACCTATATGAGGGTTTAAAAATTTGGGCCTAGAAAGAGGAAGTCAAAACACACCTACCATCTTCTCAACAATAGTCGACTCTATCGTATCTCTCACATTCTCCTAGTTTGATTTTATGTTTTCTCTCCACATACACATATCACATGCATGGGCCATCCTCCTATTGTCTCGTTGAGATGAGGACACCCACAACCACCTTTGCTTTGAGGCCATCCTCAACTGTTACGAATATCTAAGCTTACCACATCTCGACCCCACCATAACTTGGTAAACCTCCATTGAGCTACCTGCTATCTCTCCTTGTGCTATTTATTTTCGCTCAGACCTAATTGCCCTCCCATATTTTACATTAGTCACTAACTATAACATCAATCCTCCATGCACTCACTTTTTGTGCGAACATTTCAAGTGTGAAATGTTGTGGGGGTGTATCTCATTCCATTCAAGGGTCATCTCACTACTTGGCACGAAAGGAACAGAGCTAAGTAAAAAAAGAAATATGTAAAATTCAAAGCATATTTAGTGTTGGGTGAAGGATTTATGTTGAACGACAACTCAAAAATGGAGGAGATCACTTTGGTTGGTCATTTTGCAAGTAAGAGAATGGTGATGGTTGGTATGAGAAATTGGACATTGAAGAATATTTCCCCTATACCTAGTTATTCACTACACTTTTTAATTTTGGCCAAGGGTTGTATGGGGTGGCTTTTGGATTCAAAGGATGATGGCAAGAAGATCCTTCAACCTCAATGGCATTGGCACTCATAGGCCCTGTTTCTGAAAAGATGGTTAGCCAACTTTGATGCTCGCTTGGATCCCCAATGGACAAATGCCAAAAATCCTGGTTGGATCACAAACCAAAATATTCTATATATGTTGGGGTATATCGTTAGAAAGAAATGGCACAATCTTTGAAGACCAAGGTCAGTCATCCATCACAATGGATTTTAACACTCTAGCACTACAAGACTCCCTGCCTCGGAAATTGAACGCCCAACATAATTGTTTTCATCATGATATAATCATTTTGAGGGATAAGTCGTGATTTGATGGTGTTTCCCAATAGATTCAATCCATTGGCAAAATATGTGATCATTTATATCTCTTAGACTCACAATATTCCTCCACCTACAGTATTAGTTGGGATACAAACAACTTTGCTTAGTTATTTTCTTTAAAAATTCTCCTACAATTAAGTGAACATTTGTGTATTTTTGACATCAATATATGTAGGGTTTTTATGGCAAGTCCAAATTGAGAAATCACACCATTATGTGAGAGTAAATTTTCACAAAATCAATTTAATATCAGAAGATTTGCGAGGGTAAATTTTCATAATCAATTTCTCAATTTATTATAGCATATTATGTGAGAACAAAACCAAATTAACACCAAACTAGATTGCAATGAGATGTTTATACATAGTATAAATCGTGTCGCTCAGTAAACTTAAAATTAAAGATCAGAAAAAGAAACTTGCAACAAAGAAGGAAACAGTAAATTAGGTAGAAAAACAAATTTCAAGAGGGAAAAACAGTTAGGTATCCTTTATGATAACACAAAATAAAAATAAATATGTTATTGTGTTGTTATGAATTTTGATTCGTTCTCTAATTTTAATTTTTTCTTTTCAGTATTTAATATTAAATTAGCAGTGCGTTAAGAAACTCACTTCCATAAGGTATCGATGTAAGACGCCTTAGAATATCCGAGTAAGCATCAATGTTGACCTATAGTCTAAAGGAGACGTCTCCAATCCTCTGAAAACCTCTGAAACTCTTTTCAAAGCCTTGCTAATTACATGTATAATCCAGATACACATATAGTTAAATATAAAAACAAAACTTATAATTCTAATGATTTGAAATCCAGTCACGATTTCCATCACTGCAAAATATACCGTTCAATTTTCATCAACATTTATTAATCAACTCGTTCTCCTACGTACATCAAAATCAATACAATAGATTATATCAAACTACATATAGCAAGGGAATGATTTATGTCACCTAAGGATAATGTCGATTTAATGCACTCACATTGATTTTCTCTGGTCATACGATGATCATGCATTCGAACCAAATCAATATATGAAAAATAAAAAGAAAAATAAAAACGAAAACAAAATTGGGTGCACCGCAAAAACACAGAAACGTAACCATAGTTGTACGAACCAGAACCAAAACTAACAGATCACATCTAATGTAAATAACAAAAAAAAGCATGAAAAAAAGAAATGATGCACCCAAGAAAGAACGTGAAAAGAAAGAAGAAAATGAATGCGAACATGAAAAATGAAAAGATGAAAATGAATGCGAACAAGAAAATGAAAAGAAGAAAATGAATGCGAGATTGGTGCCAATGGTAAACTAATCAATTGAATTCTTCTTTTAAATTCATCTACCGTTGAACCATAGGAGAGGTTTCTTTTTCCTTTATTGTAAATTGAAATGGATGTTTGTTTTTTGCTTTTTTGGAAATTGAAATGGAGCGGTGCGTTTTAAGATGCCTCTCATACTGGTAGGTGCGACTGACTCGAATGTTGTGCTGGTTTTCTTTTATTCACAGCGACATAACCGTTTTCCTCCGCATAATCATCATCGTATTTTGAATGAATGAAAGGAAAAAAATGAAGGTGGAGGTGGTGGTGGATGACGAGGTAGAGGCAGTAGAAGAGGAGGAGAAGGCAGAGGTGGAGGAGGAGGAGGAGGAGGAGGAGGTGGAGGCAGAGGAGGAGGAGAAGGAGGAGGAGGAGGAGGCATAGATGGAGGAGGCGAGGGAGGAGGTGGAGGTATAGGCGTATATGTATTTGTTTATTCTTTGGGTATTTAGCATATTTTCCGTAATTATCATTAATTTTTTTATATATATAATGGTTTAAGGAAAATAAATTAATTTCCAGTTCACTTTCTGGCATGACATGAGCTTCTTCATTTTTTAGAGAATCCACAATTTATCTTGTATTTTGTTTCAGAATATTTACTAGGAAAGGGAAATATGTTCTACTTGGCTATTTTTATGGAATAATCACCTATTCTCTAGCTTCGTATGTTTTCATTGTAGGGGATCTATTTCCATGGGAAAAACATTCCTTTAATGAAATTATACTTTTGAGGGAAAGGCTAAAGAAGAAATACATGTAATTAGTGGAGGATGAGGGATTGTTTACTGTATTATCATTTTTGAAGTTGAATCCTTTGATGATACTTATATTGTAACATGTTATACTAAGTAATGAACATTTTTCTTTGTGGGCTATATTTTTGAACTCAAAAATTGTGGCTTTATAATGAGTTGTGTTAATTGATTTTTTTATCACATATGTAATTAAATTTAATTACATATTTATGTAATTTCAAAAGATTGTGTATTGATAAAAAATTGTTAGAGTTTTGACTGAAGAAGAAAAAACAATAGTTATTATAATAGTTACACACCAAGAAGTTGAAATAACTTATAGATGGTGATGAACCATAAAATCCTAATGATATTTGTTTATTTGAAGCAAATTAATTGGATAATTATTTTTCTATGAGAGAATCAATGCATCAGAAGGAAAAATAACTTGATGTAAAGATTAAATGAGGGGTTCACCAATAAATTACAAGATTTTATAATAAAGTGAATGATTCACTAATACTTTACAACATTTTACAATTCATTGAAAGATGCACCAATATTCTAAAATATTTTATATTTTAGAAAAATATTCCAAAAAGTTTGATATATACTTGCAGTGTAGCAGATAATGACCATTAGTTACTAGTAGAAAGGAAAACAAGAAATCACATGAAGATAAGGAACGTAGGAATAGAAGAAGAGAAATGATGTAGCAAAGAACTAAAAAAAGTGTTACTTTATATTATATCCTCTTCAGAAGCTAGTCACAAAAGATACAATGATGCATACATTTCCATATATATATATATACATATATTATGTCAAGATTGTCAAAAAATTCTATTTGTCAAAAGCAATTTAGCCTATCTAACTTAGAACCTTGACTCAACTAGAGAGTTGATCAACTTTATAATATCATTTCTAGAATTGCTTGGGATCGTCAACTAAGTCGACTAGCCCCTTCAACATCTCCCCTACCCTTAGTATCTTCTTTGTGACAAATAAGGGAAGATTTGGAGTCTTACAAAATTTGATATACCATAAATTAAAAAATGTAAATCTTTATAAAGAAATAAAAATTCGACAAGAAGGGTGGTTGGCTAATTAGGAGATCTAGTTCTGGGGTCACAAGAACTTCTTGAATTACATCTACAAGATTTAAAATGTGAATTATTATTCTTTTCCCTTCCCTGGATGGTCGATTGAAACCTTTAACTTCAATTTCCCGAGTGCGATGTTGTTGTCGAGAAGAGAGACTGCATCCTAAAAGCTTAGCTCAAAGAAATTGAATTTATATTGTCAGGACGATGATCAAGATGATTGTGTTATTAGATGTGCTGGTGTTGAAGTCATATGGAATGTTGTTTGATAAGTAGTTGGTGCAAGCACTTGATGATGTTGATAAAATATAGACCATTTCCATACAACTATACTTTCATGGGCATCAAATGCTTTTAAATATTTCAAATATTCTACCTTGTTGGCTAGTGATATGTTCCTTAACAATTCTTGATCAACTAGTATTTATGTTCTAATAGTTGCACTTTATATCCCAGTTCTAACATTCTAACTAGATATACCTTTTGTTGTTGTTGTCTCTACTAAATCTTGCTACTATCCAATATCCTTCTTTTATTTTTCTTTTGTTTCTCTCATAGAATTTTCTAGTGCTTCAAATAGTTGTTTTTCTCAAGCATCCCTTTGGTCAGGTTTCTTAATAGATGTTTCTTTTAGCCTTTCTTTATTTATGGAGCTCAAGTGTTGGGTGTATTTGACTCTACTATAGGAACTTGTTCATTAGTTGTAGGTGAGGTTGAGGTAACATCTGTTTGTAAATTAGTTTTCTCTAGAATTTCCTTTAATATATATTCTCACATAGTATTATTATATGGGACTTCCTGAGTATCATCCTGAATGAATGACATTTTATCTTGATAATCCTTTTATTCAATAATTGTTGTGGTAGTCACACAGGGTGATTTAGAAGTAAATTTGATGTCTAGAGTTTTTTTTTCTCATTGCAATCACTCAACTGTCCTCAATTTTGTCTATGTCGAACTTCCATTTTATATGCTAACTTTGGTTGAAGTGAATTGTTGATGTTTCTGTATTTTCTGATCTACCATCATTTTCTATCTTTTTATTTCAATGAATAGATCTTTGACATGTCCAAGTTACTACAAGGTATCTCTTCCAATAGGCGATGCTAAAAATTGTTGCAATTCTATGCTTTTTTGCTACTTATACCCTTTTCTTGGGTATGCTCCAACACTTCTTAGGAAACTGAGTGTAAATTCTGTAGGTATTGTGGGCCTTATAATTAAATACCCATCAAAATTTCTTGTCAATTGGTATTATATGTTGATGTGTGAATCAAGTTCGAACACTGTGAGTCTTAACTTGCAATCTTCTTAGAAGATTCTATGATAGGTACTTAGATGTAAAATTTAAATGGCCTTGGGTATTAATTTTTCTTTCCTTTCTTCTTATTTTTTATTGTCTAAAAAGCATAAAATTATATCCCCCGGCCCTTCTCAAGCTTGTGGTGGAATTGGGAATATTGTGTTAGCCTATTGAGTTAGCTCTATAAGCATATGGTCAATTGTAGTCTAATATGAAAACTCTTGTGGATCTATATGTAAAGAGTTTGTTGAGATTTAGTAGCTTGGGAAGAACTTGAAGCCCTAGTGATGGATGTTTGGATGAAGAAGAGCAACATAATTGATATGGAATTGGAACCCAAGCTTGGGGTTTTGTACCTAAATTAACTCGGAAAGAACAACTAGACTTTGAGTGATTTGACACTTGTAGGTGTTAGAGGATATCTAGAGGAGAAAAGATTAGCTAAATTAACTCAAGATAGAGGTCTCTAATAAGAGATATTAATTTTTATATGTGGTTGGTGGTTAATTTTTCTAGTTGGGTAGGTCAACTTGGGCTAAAATCTGTGCCAAGGAAAAACTCATGGAGCCATGTGTGTGCATATAAATAGAAGTTAATTGTTGCAGATTTAGAGCACATCAAAAGTGCAAATAAAATTAGGTATACCTTGGAGATAGATAGTGAACTTGAGGTAGCTAACTAGCTAACATGGAGGATGACTTTGGCACAATATGTGTAGAAGTTTCTGTTATGTTTCGGTGTGGATAGCCATGATGAACAAGGTTGCAGCTCTAAGCTAAGTTTGAGTAATTTTCTTTGCTACTTTTGTGCGGTGCTCGGATCTCTATTTAGGCCACAACGAATTGCTGCTACAACATCATGTTGGAGGCATAATTTGGACGGTCGAGAGGGCTTGTAAAACATCTCTAGCTTAGCAACAGTTACTTGAAGGAGAGTGGTAGATAAAAAATAGTGTCTTCGTTTCTAGATAGCTCAGATCACTTGTTGTTGTGATACAAATAATTGTAGGGTATTTTGAGGAGTTTCCTTACACCCAAAATAATTCTTTGGAAGTCTAGAAAGGAAATCAAAAAAAGAGAATGTCTTTGGAGAAGGGAAATATAGTTGGGAGTATTTATTTAGGGTTGATGGTGTGGCCTAACCATATCTCGGGAATCTTAGATCTTCAGGACAAGAGGACCAAGAGTGTGTTGGAAAGAAAGGTATGTGTATCCTCTTGTTGATTTTGATTTGCTAGTTGAATCAGAGGTCCAGGTTGCAAAGTTTGGTATTGGACACATGTGGACTATTGGAGGGAAGTGTGAGATTGGACCAAGTTGGCACTAAATGCATCACCATTGAAGGACTAATGTGACTACCAAATGAAGCGTAGATTGACGAAGCTTAAGGTTTGATCAATGAGGAAGTGATGTTGTACAACCCAAGTTCATTGTGGAAGAAGGAAGTTCAATTTAATTATTTATTTATTTTGTTTAAATTTTCATTGTTCATTCATTACCAAGATCAATTTATTTAAAAAAAATATCACCATTTTATAATTTTTACTACATTCCCAATTGTTTTCTATAAATTTCTTTAAGAAGAGAGAAAAAAAAATAAGAACAAAATAACCATAATTGCACTAGACATACCTCACATAAAACCATATCCATAGCTATCTTGAGGTATTAGAGAGAGCGAAACTCCCCTCTGTGAAAATAAATACAAATCTTATCAATATAGTTTTTGATTGTTTACAAATAATAATATAAATTACATATAAATAAACAAAAAATTACAAATTGTAATTCTAAATCATATTCACTCTCCATCTCCATGCAAATACATTAGAAAATAGGTATTAATAATAAATAAAGAGAAAAATAATTACATTGTTAAAATTTTGAGAAATAATTTACAATAAAATGGCGAAAAGAATAAAATAAATTTTATCACATTATTATATGCAATGAAAAGAATTAAAATGGCTTTCACCTAATATTTATGGAGACTTAAATTGAAAGTGTAAACAAAAGAGATTCTAGAAATTTAAAAATAAACCTAAATAAACTTTAAATAGACTATTAAATTTTCTTAAATCCTTTTAATAAAATTCAAACTCAAATATAAAATCTACAAACAAAAAAATGACATGGAGCTATCAATCTAATATCATCAAATACTCCCAAGGAATCATCATAATGCAATCCCTAAAACATTTTATTAATATGAATTTAATAAAACAAAAATAAAACAATAATAATTAATGGAAAACTCACTGGCAATTGCTCAGAACCCATCCTCCAATAATGGCCAATCGCAAGTAGACTATCTAGGCAGGAAGTTGAAAGTGGCAAATTCGAATTCCTTCGTTCTAATTTCTTGTAGCCCATCTGCACCTGAGCCACCATCTCTTCTCTTCTTCATTCCACCAAATTATATGCATTTCTATTGAATTTTTTAAAACAAGCATGTCATAGTCTTATTAGGTGTGTTTTACAACTTTTGAATTTTCTGATGACTTGAATGCGATGAGTGATGACGGGAGGTGTTGAGAAACTACTGATGTTGGAAAAATACTAGGGCTAGAGTAATTAGATTGAGGAATTCAGAAAAAGTCATTCGTTGTGGTCCTGACTCTATCAGTTGGGAGAGTGTGGAGCAGAGTAAACATTTATTTACGCCGAAGTCAAAGTTCATGTTGGTTATCGTTGGCAACATGAATTCACTTTAACATCTATTTAATATACAATATGGAAGGTCACTAAACAAATTATCTACAAACTTGATACAAATAACTTCTATGATGGTTTTAAGCATGCATAGTATCCAAAGCAAGAGATACACTTCAAATGAATTGAATGCTTGCATTAACTTATCGATGGTAAATTTAATAATATTTCACTTATTTTGGTAATTGACCATGACATCATGAATGAAAAAGCTCTTCTTTTGTAACAACTGTTAGGATATTCCGACACATAGGAAATAGTTAAGTTCAACTTGGTCTAGTATAGAGTTAGGTATAGAGTTAGGTAAAGTGTGTTTCTTTACCGTTGTACATTTTGTAACTTACAATCCGAAGGTCACGATATGTAGTGATCCGACAGTTCACTCTCTCCTCAGTATTGCCGACACTTGATCCGTGGCTTGACACCCAATTGGTCCATGAGTTCTATTTAAAGCGCATGGAGGGTCATTGTTCGGGTAATCCGTCTATGAGAGAAATCTTATGTAAATTTTCATTCTTTGATTAATAAATTTCCTGAAGTGGCCACGTTGGCTCAGGCCGTGGACTGTTTCCCTCTTTGAGGGTTTTAACCACGTCAAAAATGCTGGTGTATTGATTTGAGATCTGGTTGTATTCAATGTGTATTTGAAAATCAGATTCTTTTATAATTATTTATAATTAATATATTCTTTTTTCCTTAGGAAAAATGATAATTTTATAATGAAAACAAAATTACATGTTGTAGATGTTGATAATGCATTAAATCTTGCCAATCAAAAATGGTGATCACAGAGACCAAAAATACGACTCCAAAATGGTGGTAAGCATGTTACCCTTTTCTCCATTTCTTCTTTTTAACCTTTGTCCATTCTCCCCATGAAGGAGTGGCCATTACAAGTGCTAGTTGGGTCCCTTCATTCATCCTTGTATTTTCCTTATCTGAATCTGAACTTTCAGATACATGATGAAATTTTGAGTCCCTTGTCTTCATTTCTACAGTGAATCCCATCTCTTGCCTCGATGTGTTTGGTGTAGTTCCTAAAACTTGATGATTAGGGCTCCCCTTTTCTACATTTTCTTGTGTACTTTGGTCTTCTTCATTGCTAGGAGGATCCACTTCTTCATAATCCTCTTCTTCATCAAGAAAAATCTGTGACATTTTCCATCCCTTCAGTTGCTTTCTTGTTTTCTTCTTCCTTTGAGGCACTTTCTTGGCATGAGGACATGAATTTTGTGGATGTCCCATTTTTCGGCTTATTTGAGATCTAAATGTTGTGTTCCAAAAATCTAGGAACTGTGTCGAGCATTTCTTGTTGTGTGTCAAGAAAATATGATCCGACAATCCTTTTTTTAATTCTACCTCCACATAAATTATGGCGATTGTGTAGATTTATTAATTAAATATTTGGGTATCATTCTTTATATATCACCCTAATATGTTCCCAATGGTTTCTATCACCTTATGGAGCCAAAAATATAAGGGTACATTATTCAATCTAACCCAAACTGACATTCAAGATACTACCATTATTTTGGCGTTGAAATCTGGGAACCAAGGGTTGACAAAAAGTCCCGCAGAGCCCCAAAACCATGCATCCTCTTGCAATATAGATTCGCAATCCTCTCACGATGTAAATTTTGCTATGAAAAAGCCCATAGAGAAAAGGTGCATCTCACAATTTATTGTCCAATTTGTGAATATCCAATGGAAAAGATCCACTGGTTTTGGCCAAAAACTATTGAGTCTGCATAATACTACTTGAGATTCATATTTTGTGCAAAAATCAATTGTTTATGGTAGATTTATAGTCATTACTTGGATTTGATTTAGTTGTTCCACTATGAAGGGGTTGGGTATATTGTGTTTCTAATCTAGTGTTGTTGAGGAAACAAATTTAGATTTGAGGATATATATGAACTAAAAGACTCCATTTTCTTACCCTTGATTCGAATATGTTCCTTTGTGACTACTAGATCCAAACACTCCCTGTGTGCCCTTTGAATTTCTTGGTCGAGGTGATCCTCCTCGAAGCCTCAAGTTTAATATGATGGTGGATGATGGGAGGATGTTATAATCTTGTAACATCACATCTTCCTGCATGGATTTTCCTCTGAACATCAGACTTTGTAGGAGCATCATGATACCCAGAGTGTGCATGATATTGTGATTTAAATGTTTGATGTTCTATGTGTCCTGAACCCAAAATAGTATTGATTTTCAATGTGGGGATTTGATAAAAAATTGGAAGGGTACCAGATCAAGTGCCCATGCTTTACAGTCATACAGATCTTCAGCCAAATCAATGAATAAGTTTGGATATGAAAAGAGGGAGAGGGATTTCTATGGTAGTATTAATTTTATAAGTGATGGCCAAATCACTGAACTCACCCACTTTGATGGAGGAAAATTATGATATGGAAAAATGTGAAGCAGACTCTCCATATATAACGCTACCCCTCCATTTCAACAACCTAATGTATTTAGGGGATTGGGAATATCCATATCTGGGATCTTTAACAACGAACCTACGAATATATCCAGATGTGTTTGAGGTGGAACATTCACTTTTGTAGACAAAATTTTGCCTCCAAATCTGATCAATATTTCTATTTTTACTAAGAGAAGACAATTATAAGATTTCTATATTCAAGCTTCTGTGATCCATACTGAATTAAGAAAAATATTTCAGTAGAAATCACATAAGAGACATTTTTGGCCCATGTGTTTTGAACCAACAAGTCTCGTTCATTGTTTTGGTACTTATGATGAACCACACTTTCTCGTTTGAAATGTGTTGGCCAAAACTTTCTCTTATGTGATTTCTACCAAAAGACATTGCTTAAGTTATAATATTTTTGCTCCATACTTGCCTTAATCCTACACAAGTTCATTCCCAACTCAAGAATAAAGTTATAAGATTTCTGCTCCATACTCGCTTTAATCCTACACAAGTCCATTCCCAACTCATGAATGTGACTTCCTTCACTTCCATCTATGCCATTGTGTATGTACAGCGTGATAAGATACTCTACATCGACAATATAGTGAAGGATACTACCAATGGCATAGCCTATCAGTCTCCGTCCTCACGCGGGAGACTGAAACCAGTATTAAATCCATTCGAAAACTCCATTATGAGACCTGCGAGCAGTGAGATCATTCCCTAGCGATGACATAGAAGGTGGATTTGATGTTTGAAGAAACCTAACCACATAAGGAAAGAGAAAACACTAAGAAACCCTAGCCATCACACCAATCTCATCCTCTTAACACAGTTCCCCTTTCAATCTTTAATTTGATTTTTTAAATAATATATTCCTAACTTACATTTTAATCATTTTTTTTATTTGATTCAATGATTGTAAGTTCATAATTAGTGTATTAATTAATTAATTTTTATGGTACAAAATGGGTGAAGTTTATACCTTGTTAAATCTATTTAGTATAAAATCAAAATTTCACAAATATGTTTAGTCAATAAATTTTATAGATACAAATGACCATGACAATACCACACGTAATAATGACTATGGATTTTCCTTGTAAGAATCATCACTAGCATTTGTATGTTTGAAAATCACAAGTTTTCATTATTTTGTTAATCAATATATACTTCTAAAAAATACAAATAATCAGAACATCATAGGTGACTATGAGCATGCATATTCTTTTAACCACAATCATTCAATGTAAAATTAAAAATATATCCAACCAAATAAACATAGAATTTAAAAATTAATTTACAAATGGATGTTTTCTGATGATAGAATTTTAAATATATGTGGTGTTAATTTATGCTATGTATTTTTGTTGTGCTTTTGTTTGCCTGTGATTGTTTCTTTGGGTATAATAATTTTAAACATATTTAATATCATATACAAAAATTACTTTTAGAATGAGTAGAACGTGTGAATTAACTTATTAATCTTAAAATTGTTGTTTAATTTGATAAAATCTTCTTTTTTCAACATTATTAATGAATTTGAATTTTTATAAGCACCACTATCCAATGCACAATATTTTTACAAGTGTTTTTAATTACTATGTTTTTTTATAGTTAGTTACGGGTTGATGTTTTGGGATGATAAAATTTTAAATGTTTGTGTTTTTATTTTATGAAATGTATGTGTTTGTTTCTTTATGCTCTTGTTATGTGTATAATTTTAGAACACAAAAAAGTATTTCATTAGAATATCCCATATGGAAGTCCATTGCCCAAATTTTCTATTGACTTGATACAAATCACCTCTATGACGATTTACACAGATAAAATATAATATGGAAGAATTATAGTCCGAATTAATTGAATGTGTATTAAACTATACATGTTCAAATTAGCAATTAGTTTAACAAAACTTCATTTATTTTTTCAAAGGACCATAACATCATGAATGGTTATGGATTTTTTGTAGGTATCACTATTCAATGCATCTTTGAGAACGATTTTTAACCAATATATATTGTTAATTAGTAACGAATCGATGTTTTGTGATGGCAAAATTTTAGATGTTTGTGTTTTTATTTTATGTAATGTATTGGTTTGTTTCTTTGTGTTTGTATGTATATAAATTCGTGAACATAAAAAAACTTTTATTAGAATAACTTGATACAAATAAATTATATGATAATTTTAAGAATGCATAGTATCCAATGCAAGAATTACACTTCAAATGAATTGAATGCTCCCATAGCTTATCTATGCTCAATTTAATAAAAGTTCACTTATTTTGGTAAATGACCATGACATCATGAATGAAAATGTAATTTTTTTTGTAACCAACACTATTCAATGTGTGTATTTTAAAATTACAATTATTTTAAATTAATATATTCTTATAATTAATTACAATTTTATGTTTTATGGTAGAATTTCAAATGTTTGTGATTATATTATATTTTTTTGTATCTGTTTGTGTTTGTGCATATATAATGGATTTACCCATACATAAAGACTGTATATAACAATTACACTTTAAACGAGTTGAATTTGGGTATTAACTTATTCTATGTGCAAATTCATATTCAATTTAATAACATCCCATTTATTTCAAAAAATGATCATAACATTTATCAATTAACATATATTTCAATAATAAAAATAACTATAATATCACAAATGATTATGATGATATATTTTTTGCAAGCAGAACTACTCAATACATTCATTATAATTTGCAAGAAATTATGTACTTTAGAAATCAATTAGCTAGAAATTGATGCTTTATAATGATATAATGTTAAAATGTGTTTTTTTAATTTTTAATATGGGTTTATTTTTTGTGTTATTTTTTACTTTTTTGTCTCATGATTTTACAGATACCTAATATCATAATATTATACGAAAACGAGGGAAAAGTTCAATCTTATATTTTAACTCACTTATGTTCAATTTAATTTGTTTGCAAATATTTTAATCAAAATATATTTCAAAAATACAAACATGGAGTTGAATTTTTATCCTTTGATTTATATTTGTGTTTAATTTAATAAATTCATTTTCAAAGAAAAGACAATTATTTAAAAAAAAATATAACTTCCTTTTTTAAACATGCCATATATGTCTTTTGAAGGTGCTTATGTTTCCTCTAATTACAAAATTGAATTGTAATAAGCATTGGTAAATTTATATTATGACCTTCTTAATTGAATATTCAATTGCCCCTAACAAGTCAAAGTGCATCAAGTGACGTGACATATGACAATGTGAACATTTATTTTTATTAATATACAAGAAAATTTGTCTTTTTGTGTTATGATTCTTGAAAAATTATTAAAGGCTTAAATGTGATATTGGACTTCTAATTCACACAGAATGAGTTACGCCCAAGATGAGGAAAGATAAAATGTTCAAAAAAAATTCTCCTTTTTGCTAGAGTTGAATTTTCGGTTTTGCAGACTACCAAGAAAACACATGATTCAATAAAGAGTTTCATGTGTGAAACTCACTTAAAATGATTTTTGGAAATAAAAGGAGTTGGATAAAATATAAAGGTATATTCGGAAATAATTATTGTACTCATACCCCAGAAGTAGCAAGATGTTGCTAAGGGTCAAGGAAATGTAAATTGGAAAATAACTACTATTTGTTCTCCTGGGAAGTAGGAGTTAGAGCTTTGGGGAAGGTACATGGAAACATAGTTCTTGGTTGGAGGAATGCAATAGCATTTGATCTATTTCCATCAACAAAAGCTTATATAAGCATATTCTGAAAAATAATACACTTGAATGTGTGCAAATATGGAAGAGGATATTATATTATAAATTAAATAAGCTTGTTTGGATGGATAAATATATAAGCGTGCACAAAAAATAATACATTTGAATGTGTGAAAAGATGAAAAACGATATTATGTAATTAATTAAATAATCTTGTTTGAATGGATAAATATACAAAATATGGACAAAAACCCTTATTCACCTGTAAAAATATAGTTTGTTGTAAGCTACTACAGAGAAGAAGAATTATTGCAGGTAAGAAAAATAAATTTATACATAATTTAACTTGTAGAAAAATAAATGTATACCTAGTTTAGCTTGCTATAGGTCAAAGCACTAGAATCATATCAATTGGCCATGGAAAAAGCAACCTTGGGTGAAGAAAACTTAGATATTGTAATCCAGTTGGATATCCAAAATGATTTGAGATAAGATTCTTAAAATGCATCAGACAGTCTATTGCATGAACCCAGATCAATATTGACATCTCTGAAGGGGTATTAATAAAACATTTAAATAAAAAAATATTTACCAGTTATGAGGGTTGTAATTCTATCTAGAGGTAGCATGACCAAGCAGCCTTAGGTGCGCCATAATGCAATGTGATCTCTGTGGGCTCCTTCAAGAAAGCATTTCCCTGTTCCGTGTAGCTAGACTCCTTTTCGGCTTTCTTTGCAACCCCGCAGACGATCATGGCGATAGAATTCATCATGGCCTTCAGAGCAGAAGTCTTAGTGGCTGCAACTGGATCCTTGGCATTGAGGGCCACTGCCTTTGAAGTCGCAGGTTTCGCAACAATATTTGGTGCCTCATCTTTCTTTAGGGCCTCAGGCACAACCACGGCATATGGGCACGAACCGCAATACATCTTTAGAGCCACGATGGATACATAGATCCTCTGTGAATGAGTGCATTGTCAGCTTCATCCGTTTGGGATTCCCGTTCGACACCTTCACGAGCTTTTCTCTGGCATCTATGTAACCTTCATACATCACGGCCACAGGCGGGACGGGATTCGCTGCAGGGCCAATCAATGCCATTGACCAGCCGGCTCTAGACCCTAGTAGAGTTCTACCGATCATCTCCATTCCACTATCATCCACGACGAAATATGAAAGAAAGCAAAATAAAAATAGTGTATTTGGGAGAATGCGTAAAAGATCCTGCGTGAACAAGATACCACCAGGAATAAAAAATGCATGAGTCAAGTCCCCATTCTCTACACAGATCATATATTTCCAACAACTTTGTATCACCTGAATCCCTTCCAGTGTGGTTCCCATAGAACTTCGGTCCTCCTTTGATGTTCATCGCAACAACAATACCCCACTGTGCGGATTCCTTTAATCAACAGAAACAAGCATAAGCTCGATTACAGCGAATTCAACTTTGTAGGAGCTTAAAACCCTAGCGCACATTTTTGCCTAGCTCTCCATTCTCCTCCTCCCTCATGTTACAAATATTAATATTTTAAAGAAAACCTCATATATAAATATAAAGCGTTCATTCAAAAATTTCAAAAATTTTATTGTAATTAACTTAAAATTTAATTTAATATAGAAACCTTGGAAATTTTAATTAACTTAAAATTTTAATATAAAAACATTTCCATCTTAACAAGAAGTTTATAAATTTATTAATTTGTTTAAATAAACTGATATTAATAACGAATGAACAACACCACTTTAAACAAAATAAATAACTAATTTATTAGATAATTAATCTGTTATGATACAGAATGGGTGGAGTTTATAACTTGTTATAATATGAAAAAAATATATGGTTGTGAATTTTCTTTATAAGAATCATCACCATTTTTTGTAAGTTTGAAAATAACATGTTTTCATGATTGGTTTTAATCAATATATACTTTTCAACAATACAAATAATTACAACATCACAAGTGACTATGACAATGATATTTTTTGAAACCACGATCATTCAATGATAGTTTAAAAATATATCAAAAGTATCTCGTGATGATGATAAAATACAAACAAAATAAACATAGAATTTAAAAATTAATTTACAAACTGATGTTTTATGATCATAGAATTTTAAATGTATGTGGCTTTAGTTTATGCTATGTACTTTTTTTGTGCTCTTGTTTTCCGTTGGTTGTTTGTTATGTTTGTATGTGTATAATTTTCTTACACATATGTAATCATATAAAATAAGTACTTTGCCAATGTGTAGAATTTGTATACTAAAGTATTGATCTTTAACTGTAGCTTAATTTAATAAAATCTTGTTTTTTTTTGCAAATGACAACATCATGAATGAATTTTAATTTCTTTCTACTTAATCATTTTTCATAATTAGATAGAATATTTATGATGATAGAATTTTAAATGTTTGTGTTTTTATTTTATGTAATGAATGTTTTTGTTTTTGTATGCCCTTGTTTGTGTATAAACTTTAGAACACGAGAAATACTTTCATTAGAATATGCCGTATGGATGGTCATCACCCAAATTGACTATGGACTTGATACAAGTCACATCTATGATGATTTTACACACATAAAATATAATATCTAAGAATTACACTTCCAATTAATTGAATGTGTATTAAACTATATATGTTCAAATTAGCATTTAGTTTAACAAAATTTCATTTATTTTTGCAAATGTTCATGGTTTTTTCTTGTTTGTAAGTATCATTATTCAATGCATATATAAGAATAAAATTATTTTATAAGTATTTTTATTTAACATATATTTATGATTAGTTAAAAATGGATGTTTCATGATGATAGGGTTTTAATGTTTGTGTTTTTATTTTATAGAATGTATTTACTTGTTTGTCATTCCGCTTGTTTGTGTTTATACATCTATGAATTCTAGAACACAGAAAAACCTTTCATTATAATATACCATATGGAAGGTCACTAAACAAATTGTCTATAAACTTGATACGAATAACTTCTATGATGATTTTAAGCATGCATAGTATCAAATGAAAGAGATACACTTCAAATGAATTGAATGCTTGCATTAACGTATCAATGGTAAATTTTAAAAAAAATCACTTATTTTGGTAATTGACCATGACATCATGAATGACAAAGTTTTTTCTTTGTAACAACCACTATACTATTCAATGTGTATTTGAAAATCAGATTCTTTTATAATTATTTATAAATAATATAGTTTCTTTCCTCGGGAAAAATTGTAATTTTATTAATGAAAGAAAAATTACATGTTGTAGATAGTGATAATGCATTCAATTGTGCCAATCGAAATTGGTGATCACAAAGACCAAAAATACAACTCCAAGTGGTGGTAAACATGTCATCCTTTTCTCCATTTCCTCTTTTTAACCTTTTGCCATTCTTCCTGTTAAGGAGTGGCGATTACAAGCTCTAGCTCGGTCCCTTCATCCGTTCTTAGATTTTTCTTATCTAAAACTGAACTTTCAGATACACAATGATATTTTGAATCGCCCACCTGTATTGCTACAATGATCATCTCATTCCTCGATGTGTGTGCTGTAGTTCCTAAAACTTCATGATTAACACTCCCCTTTTCTTCTATGTTTTCTTGTGTATTTTGGGCTTCTTCATTGGTAGGATGATCCATTTCTTCATCATTCTCTTCTTTGTGAGGCAACTTTTGAGGGAATTTTCATCCCTTGAGTTTCTTTCTTGTTCACTTCTTCCTCTGGGGTGTTTTCTTGGCATCACGACATGAATTTTGTGGATGTCTCATTTGTTGGCTTATTCGACATCTAAATGTTGTGTTCTCAAAATCTAGGAATTGTGTCGAGCACTGCTTGTTGTGTGTCAAGAGAATATGGTCCTAAAATCCTTTGTTGAGTTCTAGCTCCAAAGAAAGTTCGGTGATTGTGTAGATTTGTTCCTCAAATATTTGTGTATATTTATTTATTTATGACCCTAATATGTTCCCAATGGCTTCTATCACTTTATGGAGCCATAAATGTACGGATAGATTATGCAATCTAACCCAAACCAAAATTCAAGATACTACAATTATATTGGCATCGAAATATGGGAACCAAGGGGTGACAAAAGTTCCTGCAAAGCCCCAAAACCATGGACCCTCTTGCAGTATATATTCACAACCCTCTCATGATACAAATTTTACTATGAAAAAGCCCCTGGAGTAAAGCTGAATCTTACAATGTATTGTCCAATTTGTGAATATCCAATGGAAGAGATCCATTGGTTTTAGCCAAAAAGTGTTGAATCTATATAGTACTTCTTGAGATTCATATGTTATGAAAAAATAATTTTTTTATGGTAGATCTACAATCAATACTGGGATTTGATTCAGTTGTTCCACTATGTAGGGGTTGGGTATATTGTGTTTCTGATCTGGTGTTGTTGAGGCAACACATCTTCCTTTGTGGATATCTATGAAAGAAAAGACTCCATTTACTTGCCCTTGATTTGATTATGTTCCTTTGGGAATACTAGATCTCGACATTACCCTTGTGCCCTTTGAATTTATTGGTCGAGGTGATCCTACCTGATCCTCAAGTTTAATATGATGGTGGATAATGGGAGGATGTTATAATATTGTAACATCACAACTTCTTACATCGATTTCCATCCGCAGATTAGACTTTGTACGAGTAGTGGGATACCCAGACTGTGCACGATATTGTGCTTTAATTGTTTGACGTGATTTGTGGCCCGAACCCAAAATAATATTGATTTTCCATTTGGGGATTTGACAAAAAATTGGAAGGCTACCAGATCGAGTGCCCATACTTGACAGTCACATGAATCTTTAGTAGAATCAATGGATAAGTGTGGATCTGCAAAGAGTGATATGGATTTCTGTGGTAGTATTGACTTCATAAGTGATGGCCAAACCACCAAACCCACCCACTTTGATCGAGGAAAATTCTGATCTGGCAAAAAACGAAGCAAACTTTTCATATCCAATGCTACTCCTCCATTTTGACAAGCTAATGTGCTCAGTGGATTGAGAATATCTAGATTCAGGATATTTAACAACGGATCTATGAAATGAAGTTTTCAAGGTGGAATATTCACTTATGTAGCCAATATTTTACCTTCAGATCTGATCAATATTTCTTTAGTGACTAAGAGCAGACCATTATAAGATTTCTGCTCCAGAGTCACCTTAATCCTACATAGGTCCATTCCCGACTCACGAATGTGATGCCCTTCACTTCCTTCTATTCCATCATGTGCGTACAGGCTGAGAAGGTACTTTGCATTGATCATTTGGTGAACGATCCTACTAATAACATCATTTGTCAGTCTCCATGCCTGAACAGGAGACCAGAACTAGAATTAACTCCATTCAAAAATTTCATTATCGGACCCGCAAGAAGTGAGATCGTGCCCTAGAGATGACGCAGAAGGTGCATTTCATGTTTGAAGAAACCCGACTGCATAAGGAAAGCAAAAGGACTAAGAAACCCTAGCCATCACACCAAGGTTGTCCTCTTGACACAATTCCCCTATCAATCTTTAATTTGATATTTTAATTAACATATTCTTATCTTAAATTTTACTCAAATTTTTTATTTTACGATACAAAATGGGTGGAGTTTATAATTTGTTAAGTCTATTTTGTAAGTTTTATAATTTGAATTTTCTAATGACTCAGAGGCAATGAGTGACAACTAGAGGCATTGAGCAACAACTGACGTTTCCGAAATACTGGGACTGGAGTAATTATATTGCGGAATTCAAAAAAAGTCATCCGTTGTGGTCTTGACTCTATCCATTGGGAGAGTGTGGAGTAGAGTAAACATTTATTTATGCCCATCTAAAAGTCCAAAAGAAATATGTAAACATTTATTTACATCATAGTAAAAGTCCAGTAGAATTATTGTACCTCACCATGTTGGTTATTGTTCACAACATGAATACATTTTAACATATATTTAATATACCATATGGAAGGTCACTAATCAAATTATCTATAAACTTCGTACGAATAACTTCTATGATTTTAAGCATCCATAGTATCCAATGCAAGAGATACACTTCAAATGAATTGAATGCTTGCATTAACATATCCATGCTCAATTTAATAAGATTTCACTTATTCTAGTAATTGACTATGACATTGTGAATGACAAAGGTTTCTTTTGTAACAACCACTATACTATTCAATGTGTATTTGAAAATAAGATTCTTTTATAATTATTTATAATTGATATATTATTTTTTCCTTAGGAAAAATTATAATTTTATAATGACAAAAAAATTAAATGTTGTAGATGTTGATAATGCATTTAATCATGCCAATCAAAATTGGTGATCACAGAGACCAAACTCCAAAATGGTGGTAAACATGTTACCCTTTTCTCCATTTCTTATTTTTAACCATTCTCCATTCTCCTTAGGAGGTAGTGGCAATTACAAGAGCTAGATGCGTCCCTTCATTCATTCTTGTATTTTCCTTATCTGAATCCAATCTTTGAGATACATGATGAGATTTTGAGTCCCTTGTCTCCATTGCTACAAGGACCATCTCCTTCCTCAATGTGTTTGTTGGAGTTCCTGAAACTTCATGATTAATGCTCCCCTTTTCTATTTTTTCTTGTGTATTTTGGGCTTCTTCATTGGTAGGAGGATCCATTTCTTCATCATCATCTTCTTCGTCAGGAAAATTCTATGGAAATTGCCATCCCTTGGGTTGCTTTCTTTTTTTCTTCTTCCTTTGACAAACTTTCTTTCCATCATGACATGAATTTGAAGATGTCTCATTTTTCGGCTTATTCGACATCTAAATGTTGTGTTCCAAAAATCTAGGAACTGTGATGAGCACTTCTTGTTGTCTATAAACAGAATATGATCCGGCAATTGTTTGTTGGATTCTACCTCCACATAAATTATGGAGATTGTGTAGATTTGTTGCTCAAACATTTGTGTATCTTTCTTGATCTATCACCCTAATATGTTCCTAATGGCTTATCTCAGTTTATGGAGAAAAAAATGTAGGGGTACATTATGCAATCTAACCCAAACTGACATTCAGGATACTACCATTATATTGGCATCGAAATCTAGGAACCAAGGGGTGACCAAAAGTCCCATAGAGACCCAAAAACATGAACCCTCTTGTAATATATATTCACAATCCTCTCACGATGCAAATTTTACTATGAAAAAGCCCTTGGAGCAAAGGTTCATCTCACAATTTATTGTCCAATTTGTGAATATCTAATGGAAGAGATCCACCAGTTTTGGCCAAAAACTATTGAATCTGCATAGTACTGCTTGAGATTAATATGTTATGCACAAAGCATTTGTATATGGTAGATTTACAGTCATTACTGGGATTTGATTCAGTTGTTCCACTATGTAGGGGTTGGGTATATTGTGTTTTTAATTTAGTGTTTTTGAGGAAACAAATTTTCCCTTGAGGATATCTATGAATGAAAAGACTCCCTTTACTTGCCTTTGATTCGATTAAAAACTATATTAAAAAATCGTATTACAAATGTGTGTGTGTGTGCAGATATATATATATATATATTTGTGGTGGTGTGTTTGTGTTGTGTAAATATTAGTGATTAAAAATGGAAATGCATAATTTACAATTTGAAATCTATAAATAAATTTGTGAAATTTTTTTTGTTATGTTGATGGTGTGTATACCTTATAATAGGATTTCTATAATTTTAATTTAATTATCAAAAATCAATAGGTCGATGCTAGAAATTCAATAATCAATCATTAATATTTTTAATATTAGTCATTAATAGAAGGTTGATATTTATTCAAAATGTAGTTATGATCTCTATTCCTTCTCAATTTAATTAAAAAAAATGTTTCAAAATTAATTTAAAATATACTGTATATATAATATTTTGACTATAAAATGATTTTCTTGTTTTATTATAACTATTGTCACCATATAATGAAATGGATGGAAAATTTCTATAGCCATCAATATATGATAAGAATCAAAACACTAACCCCATTATACATATTGTATTAACCCAGATTAAAAAAAGTCATAAAAGTTAACTAAACTATATCTTTATTATTATTATTATTGGTGTTATATAATATATAAAAATATGTTTATCCATGTAGATTCACCCCACTATTATTATGAAAATCCTTTAATTGGAGACATTTCCTCTTACATTACCATGGCTTAGAAATACCACATTCCCAATATGATGTGTTGAAATGTCATTTCATTAAATTAATTAATTT
>APFE030362372.1:52401-72345 GCA_000404065.3 Pinus taeda | reverse complement strand
GCCCCCTCGAAGAGGCTGAATTCTAAGGCGTTGATCTATCTTTTCTATCTTTTCTTGAGCTGGTTTCATAACAGCATACCACTCTCCTGTGTTGACAAGCAAGAGCTGAGGCAAATATTTAAGATAATGGCAACCGGGCCATCATACTAGATCAAACTCCCTCACAAAATGGTGTGAGGTCTAGTTGGGACTTCATACCGGGGTGATCCCCTGAATGTTGGCGGGTCCAACACGTCAAAATTTCTGGTGCTATAAGGAGGGAAACCAATTTTTTATGGTTGAACGTCCTGTCACACTCACTCATCAACCATTTGGTCAAGGTAGTACCTCACACTCCCTCTCACCTACGCGTGACTCTGCAGTTGGTTAATTCTCACCTCTCAGGACTGAACATGAAATTCCATATCATCACCTTCGCTCCATCCGTCCCATCACCCGCCAGTTCGTGAAAGAATTTAGACTGATTCCAAGCATACAACATCTTTTATACTCATCAAGGAAGCCAAAAGCCACTCCCACAGGTGTTGTTCTATTGTCAGTGGAAGCAGTAGTTCTTTCTACACTTGAAGTTCTTATAGAAGCTATTGAATATAAAGAGGAACCTTCGGTCTTTCGACAGGGGGAACAAGACACCCTCATGACCTTGGGCTCAGACTCTGGTACAGGAGGTAGAGGGGAAGGCAACGGAGGAGGTAGAGGCAGACATGAACCAATAGACTCAAAGCCAGATTCGTTAGATTCTGAAGATGAGGAGGAGGATGAGGAAGAAGAAGAGATGGTTGACCAAAATTTGGAGTGGATGAATCAGGGACCATTGGCTCTCCCAAGTGCTTTGCATAAGATGCCAAAGCGAGTCGAGAGAATGAACATCAAGTTCAACCTTAACAGCACAGTGAAAGCAGAAGAGCATTTGGAAAACTAATACCTGCATATGTAGACCCTTGAGGTACGGTATGATGACATAGCATGTAGATTGTTTCCATGTACCTTGGACGGTTGCGCATATGCATGGTATCACATCCTTCCAACCAACTCCATACAAAACTAGGGTGCGTTCAAACACATGTTTCTTGAAAAATTTGTTGATGATAAGACCCTAGCCATGTTACTCAAAGAATTGGGAAGCCTAAAGATGGAGGGGAAAGAAAAGATAAAAGACTTCAATTAGAGGTTTACACGCATATTGAACAAGTTTGTAGCAGACACCAAACCTCATGACTCCATCATTGTTGATTACTGCATGTCCACACTGCGGCCCAATATTGCGCAGTTTTTCAAGTGAGCTACGAAACCAACACTATTGGAAAACTGTGAAGAGGCTATTGATGTTGAGAAATACCTGCCCGTGATTGGAGTCATCAAGGATGATGAACCAATAAAGGAATCCAAAGACACGAGTAGGAAGTCCCAGGCAGTGGCGAGCAAAGGTAAAGACAAGGAGACCAATGATATTGAAACCCTCACTCGCCTTGTTAAGAACTTGACAACAGAAGTGTCTGAGCTTAAACAATAGAAAATAGACACATTTGTAAGCAACCATCCACCCAGGCAAAAAAAAGGAAGCATGTCATTAGGCTTCAACTGATTCACTACAAAAACTACGTAGAGCTCTATGTTCCACCTCGATCAATGCGCAAATTCTGAATTCTATTCATTCCACGAAGAACATCATCCAGAGAACTCTTGTTCAGACTGGAAGCAAGTCGCAAACTCTGTATGCAATCATACATTTGATGCAAAAAATAATATGCAAGAACAAGCGGAAGACATGGTGTTGGGTCGCCCAAATACCATCTTTCTACCAAATTTGCACTTCACTTTCACTTCACTTTTAAACCATATTTCTTTTTCCCATACCCTTACATTAAACTTTTTGATGATTATCGGGTTTAGACCTATTATTTTCCAATGCATATGTTTTAGTGTTTTTGAGTGAAATTATGATTAAAATTTGGAAAATAACATGTTTTCACTGATATATGGAAGTGGGATAAGTTTCATGATGTTTGTAGGTGTATTTGAAGACTTCAACAAAGTCATATTTGACCACCACGCCTCAAATTCGAATTTCTTCTTCAACCCCTTGAAGATTTGATGAAGATTTGGGAGATTCCTTCAAGCATACTTTATGGAGAAGAATCATGGAACTTTTGATAAGATTTCTTATCAAAGATATTAGATATTTGTGAGAGGATTTTTAGAGATGTTACTTGCTAAGTGTTAGCACATGGTTGTAACCACATGAGACATTAGTGGATTTAGGAGAGATTTGTGGATCTCAAATCTTTGTTAAATATCTCAATTTTATGTATAAATATGAGTGCTTCCTCCATTCCAAGAACAAGACTCTTGGAGCACGTATCCAACTTATGATGGAATAGAATAAATCTTCATTTTACATAAATATCCACTCTATAGTTACTTATATGTGTTATGATTTTTGTATGATTTTGGTTTAAAATCTAATTTGCGTACGAAAGGAAAACCAAGGATTTAAGTGAAATTCTCTTTCTATCAAATTATGAATCACAACTAAAAAATCGTCCTTTTGCATTTATTGAATTCCAGTTTATGATTTGATGCAATGGCAATGTTGTTGGAGTAGAATTGTGAGGAAGGACAACCAAGACCTCCTAAGTTAGGAGCCTCTGCTCTTACTTTCTACACATCACAAACTGTTGCTCTTTAGTTTCTCTTCTTGAGGATAATACTATGGGTAAGGACAACCAGAACCTCCTAAGTTAGGAGCCTCTTCGTTCGCTTACTGCATCTTGAATCAAAGACTTTTCTTATTTATGCATCTATATCAATTGTTTATGGATTTAAGGAATAGTTTGCCACTTTGATCTTAGGATAATTGAGCTCACTCCAAATGGATCAATGAAGCATTTTATTTCTTTACGACCAAGCTTTCTTAGCTTAGAGACAATTTCCTACTCCTACATATATTTTACTACCATCATCACAAGCGTACGAGTATCCCTGGTTGATAATTTAATGAAAGCAATTTAAGCAATTGAATTTCCCACCACACGGATAATGATGAAGATGTTTCACTGGATGGAGCATCAAGTTTTGGGCATGTGGTGAACATGTATTAGTGCTTGCAAGCAGTGCTAAAGGCGAAGACTTAGAAACAACCCCCAAAGCAAAGTGACCGTTACAATCTTAGGAGTAAAGGGGCTCCCATTATAGTTGGGGAAGCACAAGAAAAGATGAGACTTTTGTTGAGGAAGGCTGATCCACCAGCCACCCCCAAAGAAGAAAACATAAAGCAAGCTTGAGAAGACAACGACAAACAAGAGTACATCCATGAGAAGCAAACTACAGAACACTCAACTAGAAAAAATGAACATCAATGTTTCCCCAGACACCTCGGTGAGTCTACCACCTCTGGACTACGACATTGTGGATGACATGAAGAAAAATCGCACAAACATCAGTTTGTTCAAGCTAGCTAAGATCTAGAGTTAGCAAGACATCCTACTGCACGCATTGGGACAAACAACAATGGACTGTGCAACCTCTACCAGCAAAGGAGAAAGCACACCTCTCGGATCACTTTCCACTGTGCTAAACACACTCCGGATGGAAGAGGAAAAATTAGGATGCCCTCCATTCCTGCTCCCATTTGAAGTTTTTAACTATAATGTTCACAGCTGCTTGGTTGATTCTGGCATGGCATCAAATGTCATGTCGCTCTCCATTACTAAAAATATCAATGCACAATGGAGCAAGACATCCATACAAATCATCCAACTTGATCGAACATCTGTACCAGCCATTGGTGAACTCTGAGTTGTGATCATCCGATTATCTCATGACAGTCAATTCCACCAATGCATTAACATTGTTTTTGTGGACATACCGGAAGCATACAACTCACTACTCAACAGAGACTGGTCCAACAAGCTAAATGGATATCTTTCTACGAACTGGTCGCACATGTGGCTTCCATACAAGGGAAAAAATAATCAAATTTGGGTAGTATTTGAGAGGTATATGAATCACAATGTCACTCCCCTCAATGGGGAGAATGAACCATTGGCGTTCGCAGAACTCATGTTTGGCAATGACCTCTTGGAAACAATGTTGGGGTTTTATCCTACACAGCCAACTCCAACCCCACTAGGCACGCAGTTGGGTCTCCTTCCTTGCCCAACTGATGGTAATGAAGCATGTACAGTACATTGTACAAATAGTAGTAGTAGCAGTAGCAACAAAATTAGTAGTAGTACAAGCTCGTTGAATGATTCATCTACAGACAAGTTGTGGACCATGTACTTTGACATATCAAAGGCACAGGATAGCTCAAGAGCTGGATGTGTCTTAATCGAACCAAACAACAGGAAGCATCTAGTTTCAAGTTGCTTGGAGTTTGAGTGCACAAACAATGTTGCTAAGTATGAAGCACTCATGTTGGGCTTGCAGAAAGCCATTAGACTCGATGTGGTCGCGCTCAAAGTGGTAGGTGATTCAAAGATAGTGGTATGACAGGTACGTAACACCATTCATTGTTTTTCACCACATCTCAAAAGTTACCAACAAGAGTTATGACGAATGATCTCTAACTTCCAAGAATTTAACATCACTGCTGTACCACGTACGTGTAATGCAGCTGCCAATGCTCTGGCAAACACAAATTCAAGAATGTCACCGATTAGGGATAGATTTACTATTGAAATTTTGTACAAAAACATCTATCCCAGATAACATAACTAACTTATGCATATTTAATGATGATCAACAGATACTGCATTTCATGGCCAACGCTGACATCTTCAAAGATGCAGCGATAAACAATGATGAGCACGAGCGATCTCTCCAAGTAGAAGCTGGTAACAGGAAAGGCCATCTCATCACGAAGAGTGTGGAATCATTGGAAAAGCTTTATGACTTGCAAGAACATTTTCAGGGGCCGAGGAACAAAAGAAACCCACAACTCCACCATTATGCACGAACTGATCAACTTGGGAATAAAACAAGATCCGAAGTTCATCAATCTTGGTACATGTTGCATACAGCAAGAGCGGTAAGCCTTTGTCCACATGTTCAACTAGGATGTGTTCGCATGGACGTACGATGATCTGAAAACTTATGACAGCTGGATAATCCAACACATCATTCCAATCAAAGATGGGGTCAATCCATATCAGTAGAAGTTGAGGAAAGTACATCCGTCACTTGAACCCCTCATACAAAAAGAGCTCACTAAGTTGTTGGATGTGCAGATCATATACAAAGTTCGTCATTCCTCGTGGGTTTCAAACCTTGTTCCTATACGCAAGAAGTCTGGGGAAATCCGCTTGTGTGTTGATTTCTGGAACGTGAACCATGCCTCAAACAAATACAACTACCCCATGCCGTCTATGGACCATGTTCTACAAATAGTATTTGGGGCACAGGTGTTTTCCCTACTTGATGGTTTTCAGGATACAATCAGGTTCTGGTAGCAGAACTTGATAGACTTAAGACTACCTTCTGTACCAAGTGGGGTATGTTCGCATACAGATGAATGTTGTTTGGGCTTGTAAATGCAGGCACAACCTTTTAGCATGCCATGAACATCGCTTTTCGCAGACTCATCGGACATAGCATAGTGGTATACCTCAATGATGTGATTGTGTTCTTAAGGAGATGCGAGGACCACATATGCCATCTGAAATTTTTTTTTGAGCAATGCCGAAAATTCGGGATTTCATTGAATCCCAAAAAGAGCATATTCGCAGTGTCTGAGGGGAACTTTCTCGGACACATTGTTGCCAAAATTGGGATCAAGGTTGATCCAGACCAGGTCCATACTATTACATAGATCCCTCACCGAGCCAATAAGAAATCCATGAAGTCCTTCTTGGGCAATATAAAATTCCTCCAGAAGTTCATCTCGAATTGTGTGCAGATAGTCAAGCCCATGCAGAACATGACCAAGAAAGATGCAGTCTATAGTTGGGGAAACAGGGAAAAGTACACATTCACCCGTATCAAGCAGGCTGTTGCAAAAGCACTTGCATTGTAGAGCCCAGACTTGAAGAAGGATTTCCTGTTATAGACGTTCACCTCCTATAATTCGCTCGCATTCACACAAAAGGACGAGATGAATGATGAATGTCCTATCTCCTTCATGAGCGCAAGAATGCAGGGACTAGAACTCAACTATCCCACCATTTACAAGAAAGAATATGTAGTTTAAAAGGTAGTGAAACACTGTAGGCCGTACTTGCTGAAGAACCACTGCATATTTTACATCCCTCACCCAGAAGTTCGCATACTTCTTTTAAAACAAGAACTGGGTGAACGATGTGCGAACTGGATGAAAGGCTTGCAAGAGTATGATCTTGAAATCAATCCAGTTCACACGATCAATGGACATGGGCTCTGCAGACTTGTAATTGAAGCAATACACGCACCAGAGAGTGAATAAGAGCTCACTAGCTGGGAGCAGGAAGTTGAGATGTATGACATAAGGCGAGCAACACCCATTGAAGATGGAACCTCTTGGTACACAGATGTGTGCCAATACCTTGAGCACGTCACATACCCTGTCACTTTTCCATTAAGTAGAAGAGGGAATTGTGTCTCAAATCTTTAGCATATTAGTCGGTGCACGAAGTGCTTTACAGCAAGCACAACAACAAAGTTTTGATCAGGTGCATGGAGGTACATGAATCAGAGAAGGTATTACAATATTTGCATGACAGACCTGTAGGGGGTCACTTTGCGGGAAACACCACTGCACACAAAGTTATGCGAGATGGTTTCTATTGGCCCACATTATTCAAGGATGCACACGCTTATGGCCGCAAGTGCGTAGTCTATCAGTGATGCACTGACAGAACACGAAGGTCAGCAGGCCTATTGCACCCTATTGCAGTGACTGAACCATTCCAACAATGCGGCCTAGACATCATTAGGGAGATTTTTCCACATTCTTCAAACCAACACCACTACATTCTATCAACAACTGATTACTTCACATGGTGGATAGAAGCAGTTCCACTCAAACAAGTGAACGACCAGGAGGTCATCAACTTCCTCCAACAAAACATCATCTCATGCTATGGTGTTCTGGTATCACTTGTTTTTTATAATGCAACGTACTTTTTGTCTTTGAAACTTTATGATTTTGTATTACAAAATGGTATTGGCTGAAGCACTCATCTAACTACTACCCGTAGGGAAATGGTCTCGCAAAATACACGAACAAAAACCTCATCCGCATAATCAAAATTATCATTTTCTTTGAACAACACAAATTTCATACCACCCTGATGAATGCGTTATGGGATGACTGCGTAACACCCAAACCCTCTCTGAATACCTCACCGTACTTCCTAGTCTATGGTAAAGAAGCCGTCCTCCCACCCAATATCTACTTGCCTTCACTTCAACTATCACAAGAATCACAAGGCAAGCCTTGTCAGCTAGTTTAGCATAGGGTGGATACACTCCACAAGCTTCAAGAAAAAAAGATGAAAGAAAAAGAAAAAATTACACTCCACCAAAACCGTATCAAGATATGGTTCGATAATAAGTTTGCAGGGAAATCTAACTTCAGTGTTGGCGACTTGGTCTTGAAATGGGATAAGTCCCATGAAGACAAAGGCAATCATACGAAGTTCGAGTCCCTGTGGATTGGTCCATACACAGTCCATGTGAAGCTTGGCCCATTCACGTATCATCTGTAATCACTTGACGGGAGGATTGACAACCTTCCTGTCAACGACCAAGATCTCAAGCACTACTTCTAGTAGGCCGGGCCGCACCTTGTGCCATGTACATTGTCTACTTGCTGCTTGTTGTTTTCATCTTTGCTTTCTTTTTGCTTTCTTTGCTTACTATTTTTTTTTCATTTGTTTGGTTTGCTTAATACCTTGCTCTTTTTGTTTCTGGAAATAAGTGCTGCCATCTACTAAGTTCTAGCTTTTGAATGAGTATGTGGCTGAGATATGAAGAGACTTGTGACATTGCAGCATTTGGCTAGTCTTGTGTCTGTCTTTTATGTGCTTGTTATGACCTTCGACTGATGAAGTCTTGACGAAAAATACGAGCCATCTGCAAGGGGAGTTTTGGTCCAACCATCAAACTGCATCCACACTGGGAAGCCCCATGCCTATACTCAACTTTCTTCTCTATGTGTTCAGGCTCATCCAACTAGTAGAAACGAAGAAGTGGAAAATCTAAATGAGAAAACCTATGTGAGAGCTCTTACATTCCTCTCTGAAGGAACAACCTCTTTTGCTCTCATTAATTCAGGAACCCTCTTACACCCCAAAAATAAATAAGTGCCTATGCACAATCCTCTTAAAAAAACAAAGGTGAAAGAAGAGAAAGGCTTCCTACATGGAGAGGTGAAGCATGCAACTCCACCGAGGTACTCACCAGGCTCATTAGCAGTGGAGCAATATGTGTGTTCTTGCGTGGCTCCATCGGGGTACTGTCTAGGCCTGCTGCTAGTGGAGGAACACCAGAGATGAAAACTTATACTTTAAAAATCTTCAACTCGCGAGCTAAACTACCCTTCCCGATTTTGAAACACTGTGATCAAGTTGAAATTTTGTTGTTTCACTGAGTTGGCAAAAGGTGAACCGTGTATGTCCATGGGGTAAGTGTGGAAGCTGAAGTAATCAACATAGTGATTCAATACTCCCTGAAAGACCAAGGCACTGTGCTGTCAATGAAGTAAAATAGAGAAGCTGGAGGTCTACCAGTGTGCCATCAAGTGTTGTAGTGGATGGAACACCCTCCAAAATTTTGGCCCACATCTAATTTCGGAGCCTCCTTTGCAAGTTTTTCTTGATATTTGCACACACTCTAGTTCACCCTGTGAGCTCACGTGAGTCTTCGTACTCACCTTGCTTGATCGTTCGACATACAACTTTTGCATGTTGATGTCAATGTCATGCTTGCGACCATGTTCTGGTCACACACAAGGTCTTCGCTCCATGTGTACATTTTGTGTTCGCTAGGGAAATATCTGTTGCACTCACACATGGAGTCATATACACTATCATCCAAGTGTCATCGTGGCCATCTAACGATCAATCACAAGCGTCGTGCTTGTCGCTCACATTGTCGGTCAGTAATGTTGAGCATCTGTGTCTGGATGGTTTGATTCGTCTCGTCATCAAGTCATGTAAGTGTGGGTTTGCAAGTTCACATATGCACCTTTTCACTCCCTCACACACTCAGTCGTTTTGCTAAAGCTCTAATGACCAAATCACCCTCTGAGAGCCGAACCTTTACCCCGCCATCGACTTGATCAACTCTCACCCAGAACAGCGCAAAAGCACCAAGCAAGCCATTGTAAGCTGCGCTGCCCACAAGCTGATTAATCAAACTTCCTGCTGGTTAACCAGAGAGTTTGATTCGACAGTCACCCTGGGACTGACTCCCCTAAAAAATTGCGCACAGGCTGCAGACCTTGCCCGCTCCACTGACTAAGAAAATTGCATAGACAGTTCGGACAAACATTGAGTGCCCATCCCTATCTCCCTCAGAAAATTGCATAATTTTTCCATCCAGTCCACTAGTTAGTCGACCCACTGCTCACCCGGAAAACTGCACAGATTTCATGAGCAAGCCCTCTGTTGCCCAGCAGTCCGCTCAACTCAGAAACTGTGCAGAGGTGATCAACAAGCCAGCCTCCTAGCATCAATGTAGTTTTTCCCGCCAACATCTCCTAGTAACCCACTGTCAGTTCCCTCCAGGAATTGTGCAGTTTTGGTTGTCAAGCTCCCAACAGCTGACTTTTACTTCCCTCTAGGAATTGCGTAGTTTTTATTGTCAAGGACCCAAAAACCGACTGTCGGTTCCCTCTAGAAATTGCACATTTTTTGCTTCCAAGCTCCCGCTACCCATTCCTTCCAAAAATTAAGTAGATTTTGTCTGCCCAGCCTTCCCGCAGCCTAGACTACTCCTCCCAAAAATTGCGCAATTTTGTCCTCTAGCTGAGCTAGACCTCGTGGACAGTCACTGTCGATCTAGATTGCCCATCACCATCTCCCAATGACTTCTACACAATTTTCACTAGCAGTGCCCGGAGTCTCCATCTTACCTTGAAGCTCACAACCTTGTCTTCTCTCCCTGTCACCTACATCCAAAATAATCATGCATCATGGTAGACTAGGAGATTTATGGATTTTATGTCGTCTCATCATGAGTGACTGCAGATACAGGTACAAAAACAAGCATGGCATGACGACATATGGTATGAACAAAGGGAGTACATGTAGAAGGACATGCTCACCAACGGACGAACGAATGATGCATGCAAAGAGATGTGCTCACGAATGGACGATCATGAAAAGACATGTTCATAGATGGATGGGCGAGCAAACATGCAAGGATGTGTTCGCACATGGACAGACAAACTAACATGAACTTTTCACGACGGACGAACCTCTCAAGCATGCCAACATACAAGCAAGGAGAAACGTGCAAATGCAACATCAAATGAACCCAACGACCATCGAAGACTCCACCCACTTTGCTAGGCGGAAGTGAAGTTGTGACAAACCATGAAGACATCCATCACCCAGAAACACTATAGCTCGACATGCTCACCAACAACAACATGAATGTACCATCACTATCATGTTGAGTCTTGTCATGAGTCATGTCGTCCACATCTCTACTGTTGGCCATACTGTCAATCAATGTAATGTAATGTGGAATTCCAAGAGACCCACTTGTCATATGAAGATTCATGTGAAGTCGAAAGGTCATGGAAGTCAAACAGTGATGAGGGAAGTTAAACAACCACAAGAGTCATTTTCACCCTTGGCAATAAATACCCCCTCATTTGTACATGCAGGGGATTTTTCACCTCGGCTCCTCCCACATAGCCTTGAGAGTCTGTAATATTTTCTTTGAGGAGTAAGTAGTGGCTCCAACACTCCGCCCATAGGGTTAGTGATGTATGGTGTAACGATGTGTCTTGGAAATTTTGCTTAATTCAAAATCTTTCTAACAGGCCCACACGTTTTCACACATGTGTTGTAATTGTTGTAAGACTAATCTTGAACACTTGTAATGCATGTTTCTTTAACCTGTGTTTAACACTTGAACTCATTCAATTATTGTAATGCATATATGTTAATGAAAATATGTTGTATGAACTATTAACATTGTCCTTCCCATGTTGGTTACCTCCTCCGATATCAGACATACCTTTTACGTAAACTCACTATAATGACCATTGCACTCAAACGGAATCCTTCGCTTTGTGTTGTACGTGTTATCTTTCCTTGTGTGTTGTGATTGCCGCATCCGTGTGGACTGCTCCTCCAGAAGTTGTGCACGTCCTATTGTGTTGTGTGTTCCTAACAGAGATGAGGCTTCCTCCCTTCCAACTTGAGACTCACTCCCACCCTCTCCCTCTACGTTGAAAGAACCATTAACAAAAGTAACACTAGCAATCACGAGGCACACAAACCTCACTACTCGAAGACAAAGCAGACCACTCTCCTGTGATGACAAGAAAGAGCTGAGGCAAATATTTAAGATAATGGCAACTAGGCCATCATACTAGATGGGACTCCCACACCAAATGGTGTGAGGTCTAGTTGGGACTTCATACCGAGGTGATCCCCTGAATGTTGGTGGGTCCAACACCATCAACAGAAAGGAAGCTGATTGTTTAACGTAGTGCCCAATTTTCATGGATTGGTGGGTATATTTTCCACATTGGATCTGATTTACAAATTCAAAAGTGTATTCAAGAAGATGAGGTCTATGACATCCTGAAAGCTTGTCACGATGATCCCTGTGGCAGACATTTCGCAGACCATAGAATTGGGCATGAAATCCTTCAGATGGGCTATTACTGGCCCACCATATTCAAAGATGCCAAGAAATATGTTCAAGCTTGTGACAACTACTAGAGGATGGGCTATCCTAGCTAGGGTAATGAAATTCCATTATAGCCACAGTTGGTGGTGGAAGCCTTTGAAAGATGGGCGCTTGACTTTGTTGGGCCTTTTAATCCGCCATCAGATCAAAAGGTCTATATACTAGTTGCCATGGACTATGTGACTAAATGGTTAGAAACAGTAACCTTGCCATGGGCCACAGAAGAAATAATGATTAATTTCCTCTTTGAACTATATGTACGATATAGCTTACCAAGGGAGTTAATAACTAATGGAGGATTGCAGTTTACATGACATAAAATTTCAGCCACCCTGCAAAATCATCATGTCAAACATCGAGTTACCTCACCGTATCACCCATAGGAAAATGGAAAGGTAGAGAGCACCAACAAATGCCTAGAAGAAATCCTAACTAAGACAGTCTTGACAAGTCGACAGAACTGGGCAGCTAAACTTCGAGAAGCCCTGTGGGCCTATTGCACAACATGGCACAATACTATTGGATACTCCCCTTACCAACTTTTTTTGGCAAAGAACCAATCTTCCCCATGGAGTTTGAGATAAAGACTCTTAGGACAGCCTGGGAGGTTGGATTGGATCTTACAGAATCCCAAACACGACTTCAACAATTAAATGAGCTGGATGAAGCACGCTTACTTTCCCTGTAGCGTACAACAATTATTCAACAGCAAAGGGCCAAGTGGCATGCTAGGCTTATTAAAAAGAAATCATTTCAGAAAGGTAACTGTGCACTCCTTGACAAATCCAAATTTCATGAATTCCCAGGGAAACTACAGACAAGGTGGATCAACCCTTATGAGATTCAAGAAGTATATAATAATGGCACCATAACTTTAATCACCATTAATCGGTTTGGTGCTCCCTTTCTAGTGAATGGACATCGGTTGCGACTTTACCACTAGCCACTCAAAAATGAATATTTCTATCAATAGGTAAGTAATGATCCTACTCTCCAAACTATAGTTGAAGGGGATGGTAACCCGACAGCTTCATTTGCAAGAAACAATTGTTTTCTTTTCATATTGTAAATAATGTACATATTTTTTTTGAGGATGGTTGAGAAATTTTATTTTTCTTTCTTTTCTTATTTAGTACACTGGAATTTTTATACAAACATTGTTTATAATCGATCATTTTTTCCCCTTAAAGCACAATTGTTGTTCCTTCATCACAAATGTTGTTCCCTTTACAAAGAAACAGTTGTTGTTCCCTTTCCCAAAAAGCAGCTATTGTCCCCTCTGCGAATGAAACATTTGATATCCCCTTTGACGAAAAGAACAAATTGTTGATCCATCGCCATGAATGGTTGTTGTTCTCATTACTATCATTCCATGTCGGTTATTCCTTTTGGTTATGAGTTCGATCTAAATCTTTAAAAGCGGTTATCTTTAGATCATCATGATTCTTAGCCTTTTTGGTGAATTTTTTTTCTTACATGCTCTATCCATGAATATTCCTACTTATGTCTATTTTTCGGATACATTATAAACATTTCATGATTTATCCCCACTGTACTATTTTTTCTTTTATTACACATTAAAATGGTGGTTTCCTCAATAAATATGATGAAGAATCTAAGGCATATTTATCCTTGGCATCTTTTTTACTTATTACACCATCCCTGACTCTTAAGGAGTTGATGAGCCTCCCCTAACTTCTAAAAAAAAATTAATACACAAAAAAAGAAGGAAGAAAAAAAAGCATAAATAAATTTGGAAATGTACTAAGCTAATCTTTCCCCAAAAAGGAATAGGGAGTCTCATCAAAAGCTAGCCTACTACGATCATAGGAAAGTAACATAAGTGTCATTCCCATTATGGATACCATACTAGGGTAATGGACTTGTGACACTAAAATGTCCAAGGACAAGAGGTTTGATCACGAGCCGACCTGTTCACTTTGTTATGATCCAGTGAGTGGCATTGTTACCATCTAGTCATCATGCCAGAACAATGTTCTTTTTGAAGTAAATCATTTTTTTTAAGTAAGGGATACTGGCTCATTTGTGGGTTAAAAGGCAACCCTTTGGAGGCTATGGACGCCTGCTGGGAACTGTGGCTCTGTCTATGGTATTGAAGTATATTTTGAAGTTGCCAAATTTTTACTATGTCCTTAGTTCTTCTTTATTAAATTAAAAGAAAAAAAACACCTTTGATTTGTGATTATATCTTTAATAAATAGTATAGGCAACATATGTATATTACCTGAACCACGTCAGCATTATCCGATCATCCGACATCAACAGTCATAAATTTAAAAGAGTGCTTCGTTAGATTTCATCGCACATACTCCAAAAACCAAATCTCTTTCCATGATGTATATTTTGTATGTTTAATTCTAATGATCCTCTCTGACCAATCACATGGTTATGCATTTATTGCATTCAATCCTGTCTGTATGACTATTTTGACCACTTTTTGCTGTAATAATGATGCAACATGCTCTTTTTCCCTTCCACATGCTTCACAGGTCATGGTCGCCCTTTTTTCATTAAAGGGGGAGGGTCATACATTATTGTGATGTGAAGGCGCACGATTAATGAACAACCACCATACTTGTCGATATGATAGGATATGATTACCGAGAATTTGTATTTAATTTCTATTCTTTATACTCCTGCATGTAGTTTATGCCATTTCATTATGATATTTGTGAGATCCAATAGTGCATGCAGGTTTGCAGATTGTCCTCAGGAAATAGTAGACATGGGTGGCACCTCTATTCACAGTGAGCCTACACTTTTACAAATTACCACAAAAGCTCGAGATAAACTTGAACATGCAGGATGGGCACAATATCTTACTCGGCTGAAAGGGTTTAACAATGACATTATTATGGAATTCTTACAGAATCTACATAATGGGAGCACAATTGTCAAAGGCAGGACCATAATAGTAACTGAAGCCATTCTGGCATAGGTCATAGGTCTCCCTACATAAGGCATAAATTGGGTCGAAAAGCACATGACATTTCACAAAGTTGTAGATTTTTTCAAAGATCCTGGTGAGGAGTTAGTGCGGAAAGGAAAAGGTATCTGTCCTACATCCATAAGCGAGTCGTGGCGTAAATTTGCAAAATTTATCCAGAAATATATCACATGCGACATCTCCATGATGTGGTAAGACCTCGACACCTTAAATTGTTAGCAACATTAAATTAGAAGATAGTAATTAATTTCCCTTTTTTCGTGAATATGTTATTACATGAAGTTGCTAGTAGAGTAAGGATGTCTAGAAACCCGCAAGCCACAGTCAGTCATCGTGGTCTAATTAAATTAGTGGTCATCAAGGAATTAACTCAGTTACAGTTAAACTGGAACAAATTTATAAGCTCAGATGCACTACCCTTGGAAGGAATTCCTGAAAACACCACTTGAGGAAGAACATCAGACCATGGAGATACCAGCCCCAAAAAGGGGATGAAAAAAGAAAGCCCTTATCTTGACATCTATTCATGTTCCCATGGATCCCCTGATAACCGAGTTGCTTTTCCCCAGGATTATGAAGATGAGGCACTCGAGGCTTAGGAAATTGGGGAACTCTCTTTAAGGAGCTGGGCCAATTTGATAATTTACAAGAACAAGTCCCTACTCCTATCCCTCCCACTTCTCCTCATAGTTCTCACACATGGAGACATTACCCTCTTCCGAAAATGATGGAGATATGCAAGAATTGGAAGGACATAATTTTTCTGCAGCTGAAACACAGGATGCTGAGGCTAATTCAAGGGATATAACCTCACTTGAACAAAACCCCAATAACGTTGAGGAGCCCAAAGTTAATTTAGGGGATACAACCCCACTCGAACAAAACCTTGATAATAATGAGGATCCATAAGCTAATTCTGGAAATACGGCCTTACTTGAACCAAACCCTCACAATGATGATGATTCAGAAGCCAATTCAGGGGACACAGTCTTACTCGAACATGAGCCTGACGATTTTGAAACTGCTCCAATTTTTTAGAATGTTATTGGTGGACCTTCTTCCCCATTAAAGAAACCGACTGTAATAATAAGGAGGCGAGATGATCATAGGTTGGAATTGATGGATAAAGAAAATAAGAAGCTGAAAGGAAAAATTAGGAAGCTTAGAAAATGGCTAAGAGACTCTAAGAAAATTCATAAGAAAGAAATGGAGTCGAAATTAATAGGAACCTAGAGTGGGAATTATCTTAATTCCAATGGGATTCAAATGGAAAACATCAGCACTTGTCCGACAGGGGCTCAAATAGAGGATGTCTATACTAGTTCCGTAGAAACTCAAACATATTTATGTTCTTTTGTGGGATTGATAGAGACAACCACTCAGACAGATCTGCAGACAAATCTTTATGTCCCTATGTCAACAGTAGAAGCAACTGTTCAAACAAACCTTTGTGTTCCTGTGGTAACAGTGGAAATAGCCACTTAAATAGGTTCAATAGCAACTGGTAGCAAGACTACTTAGATTGAGGACACACCTCCTTATACCCCCTTGGTAGTAGAGTCTATTATTCAAAAACTAAAGACAGAACTAGCAGACTTACAACAAGTACTACTACAACATCAACAAGAAGTTGTGCCTTTGAAGAAATACCAGGAGTTAATGAAGAAATTTAATGACTTGACCACAACAGAGGATGAAACCTATGCCAACCTTAGAGCAGAATGTAAGAAAGTGGAGAAAGTACAAGCATAATTGTTACAGGTCTATTTGGGCACATCAATCCCGACATTCAGATTAGTACTATTAGGGCTCATAAAAGCCTAATTTAGTTGTTACATGCCCTAGATAAGTCAACTCATTGAATGCTTCCTTCTATGAAAGTTTCATGGCCTGAAGCCCACCTGAAATGCCTCCTTGGGACACCAGTGCAGCCCAAGCCTTGAGATAGTGCGTTGTAGAGCAGGCAGGCCTACTGTGGCCTGCACTGTAGTGCACTTAGGCCCTCTTTAGCCTGTGTTGGGTGAGATTGAGCAAGATTTACATAGGGTTCTGAGAATATTCCTTCCTTCTAGATGATTCTAGAAGGTTCCCATCTCTTATCCCCTCCTATGAGCTCACAATTGGATAGGCTAAGGATCCATTAACCTCCTACCCTCTCATCCATTGCTCCATGGAAACTAACTCCAAGTTTGGAAAACCATTCAATACCCTCATTTATGACAAAATCACCTCCATTTCCTATAAATTGAGCACTCATCATAGTGATCAAGGGGCTAGAATCTGAAGATTGTAAGGAAATTCTACTGGTTTGAGGATTGAGTTTATGTTAAGCAATGGTATGCTGCTGGAGTGTTATGCTTTTGATGTGGCAAGGGTTGAATTGAAGCTGGTGGAGTGGCACATGATCGAACTGTATTGGGCGATACTCTTCCTTCTACATTAATAAAGAGATTATTCCTTTTCTCATATGATTATTCATATCTGTGATGATTATGTGTTTCAATGTCTTCGATTCCATTGTTTTATAGTAGATAGATTATGTATGTTTTGATCTTTTCTTGTTTCTGTTTCTCTTGATGCAGGTACCTTTTGAATGGATTTAGTTCAAGTGGGAGCGATGGGAGCAATTCAAAAGAGATCAAGGAAGCGAAAGGCAACAAGTAAGTTCCTCCATCTCATCTATATTCTATAGGAAAAGGTTAAACTATTTATTTATTTATTTTTATTTATTTATTTATTTATTTATTTATTTATTTTATTTTATTTATTTTATTTTATTTTTATTTATTTATTTTATTTTATTTTATTTATTTATTTATTTATTTATTGTTGTTCTAGGTGTAGTCATCCACCTAGGGAAAATGTGTTTATCCGTAGATGCAAATTCCATATAACAACAATATTAGAAAGCTTTGGAGAAAATCAAAACTATATATTATGTTTACTCATATGCACTAGCCCATAGGTCGCCTGCTACCAACTATGCACTTTTTTTGCTTGAACGACATTTGCTATTAAAATTTAAGGCTATTAGAGCTAGTCATCCCTTTGAGTTTAAATATACTCCTGATTTTATTAAATAATATCAAACATAGACTGAGAACGTAAATTTTTTTTTATGTGAATTATATTTATACAACTTTTTCTTGGAATATGACAGGGATGCCAATCCTAGCTCATTCCTCAGGGATATCCAAGTCTAGGCTTTCCTCTCCTTTCCAAAAACCAGCTCAAATGGGCTAAGGCTCATGATACTTTCCAGAGGAGAGAAAGTGGACTGGATCTTTGGGTAAGAGGTGAACCTACACTACCCCTACAGCTCTGGGTACAACATAAGAGCTTTATGGAAAAGGAAGGAGTTGTGTCCACCTTGGGCCCCATCCAAACAGACACTATCAAGTCCAGTTTGGAATATTTATAAAACATTAGAGAAGCAAATCTCCTTGTTGCAAAGAAAAGATGGACAACCTCAACCAACAATGTCAGAAATTGATAACCCTTTGGCTATCAACACTTTACGACGGATGCAACTAGACTCACCCGTTATGGTAACATACTCCTAAGTGAGGGTCCTACTTAGATTGGATGTCGTTACAAAATCACTATCATTTGGTATCCTCTTGATGGGTATCGTGGTAATTATGCATTATTAGAATATCAGGAAGGTTGAGCCTTTGCAGTACTTAAAAACAAAAATGGTTTTTAGGTAAAGAAACATATCCTTCCTATTCTCTGACTCAGTTGCATCTTAATTATCTTATTGCATGAGGACATGCAAAAAGGTAAGCTGGGGAGTACGTTGGGTCATGAAAAAGGTATGTTTTTCCTCCTCATTTTCTTAATTAATCATATGGTTTTCCATGAATTTACTCTCGTCTTGAGCACATTCTTGAAGAAAGACCGTGAAAAGCAAATAGAAAATAGTGTTGGACAAATTACATGTTTTTAGTATCAAAATCCTAGGTTTTTGCTTGTTTATGCACATGTTGACTAGATTGGACAACTGTTGTTCCTTTCGAATAAGACAACAGTGCCAAGAAAGGAAGATGCTATTTATTACGACTGTGCAGATCACGTTAAAGGCGTAGGAAAAATACATGATTGATGTGGAAATCTGATTGTTCAACTGAGCAATCTTGATGATCTTATGATCCTGAGGATAAGCTTTGATTTTGCTAGAATTTCATACAATATATAACACTAGTAAATGGGAAAGGAGTAACTTTGTAACTTTTGTAACTTGAAAATTCTAGCAAGACTGCGAATGCATATTGAACTTTAAATAGTTGAATTGATTTTGTAATTCTTTTGACAGTTAATGAAAGACTCGAAGTTTTCCATTAAATCCGTGTATTGAGTTTCGATAGCAGTTTTCTTCTAGAGGCTTTGGGCCCGGCTGCTGGAAGATCCACTCTCCTTTGTATTATGTTATTTATGCTTTACTGTCAAGATTTGTGTTGATGTTCCTTCTAGAGATTGAGTTAGAGTAAATCTTATAGCTCGGTTGATATTGTTTTTATGATTTACGAAAAGTAAGTTTGTATATTATTGATGTTCCCTTTTAATATATGCTTTCTGCAATTACTTCTAGCTTCGAATGTTCCTTCTGATTAGTATGATTTGAATAGTCTCCTTTAATGAACATGGATTTGATTATTCAGGTTGATTTCCTCTTTTGCATTAGGACATTGGATTAAGATCTTCGTTTGAAAGTAAGTTGCAAATGATTTATCTTTCTGATTTCGAATTATAGAATAATTCTTGTTCTGCATTGTTAAGAGTTAACGAGTCGTTAACCAGTTTTTTATTTCTGTAACGATTAGTTAAGATTAATTACCTACATTCCAGTCTCTGATTGTTATTGCACATACAATGCTTGCAATGTTAGGCCCCTATACTACTAGTGTAACCCCTTATTGTTATTAGTACAACCCCCTTATTATATTGATGTACCCATGTAGTGCCCATATTGTTACTATTGTGCCCCATAGAAGCCCACTATTGTTATTATTGTGCCCTTACATTATTATTGTTATGCCGGCTCTGATTATGTTATGAGCCCTTAGACTCCTATATATAGAAAGGAGGTCTTTTCATTTGTATCATCCAAGAATTGTTCATTTATT
>APFE030362372.1:19457-50091 GCA_000404065.3 Pinus taeda | reverse complement strand
TTGTTGGTCCGTGACCAACTACACACAATGTAGGCCCAAATAACACATGTCCAAATGATATAACTCAATATGCTATTGCAGGGGAAAATGATACATATTATAATAAACATGAAAAGAGGCATCATAATTATTTATCAACAATGATCCACAATGGAATCTATAAGATAAATGTCACTGGCTACTATTAGAAGATTTCTCATCATCATCATCATGCCTATCATGATCATAAACATCATGATAATTATCAATGTCATCATATTCCTTGATGTCCTTTCCATCTGCCTCATCATCAACATCTCAAATGCCTGAAATGGACCCAATATTATATGGATCGATCTCATGATCAATTGGATCTTTTGAAAGACCTGTGTTCTGCAAAAAAAACCTTTGAAATGAAATGATATTATTTATTTCATGCAATATTCAATATTTTTGTTATATTTCTAATATTACAACATATGAAACAAAACCATAACCATATTACATCATATCAAAGTGCACATATATACGATAATAAAATTTCAATTAAATTATACTTAAGATGTCATCCCAATGATGTAGAACATGCAACAATTCTAATAAATGTTAGTAAAGATCATAAAAAAAGTTATATAATTTACTTGCCATTCATAGTTTCTTATGTTGCAAATGCATAGGCTCGAGATGAATTTAAGTCCCCCATATGGAATAGCTTGTTCCCCACACTTATGAGGAAATGAAGAGGGTTATACAACCCAGGGATGAATTTGAGGAGGTAAGTATAATGGCTAAACTTAATAAGAGGGTGGGAACGATCAAAAGTTGTGCCACCTTTCGAGAAGACGACTAACCCAAGTAAGAGTTTTTCCTTTCACTGCAAAAATTACTTTTTGTTATTCCTTAGAATAAAAAAAATTACAAGTTCTTGTTGTTTTCACAACTTAATAGCTTTTGAATGAAAATTTTGTCAATGTAACAACATAGAGATGAAGATTTCAAGGTTGTCTCGGAAAACTTGTTTATAATCAACCATAAATCCAAAGAAACAAAGAATTTTGAACCTGAAAATATTGTATCAACTGACTTAATTGGCAAGTTATGAACAATGAGAACCAAAGAAGTTAAAATACTAATAGATTTCTCAAGAACTGGAATGTGCCATAACCCAAGTAAGAGTTAATGAAAAGGGGCGTTACCCCTTATGTATATAAATAAACAATGATGTACATAGGTTAGGATTGAGTAGCTAGTAGAATTGGCCAACTAGATTATTAACCCTACATGTTAGAGAAAACCACCTCTATGTGCTAGAAGGAATAAGTCTAAACTAGAGATAGGTCAGTGCAAGGGTATTGTCAAAGATATACAACACATCATGTTGGGGAAACTCCACTGAAGAAAAATCATGTGAAAAAATTAAGATGAGAGTCGAGAGTCACAATCTTGTAGCTTAGATGCTCCACTGGCGGTGTACTCTAGCATGTTGAACCTTAGAAACTCAAGTGGAGGCCAGAACCGAGTAATAGGAATTATATAGAAATTACCATTCCCCATGTGGCAATCCTAGCTGAGATGAGAGAAAATGATTGGGAAAACTATTGAATATGATTTGGGTTATAAGACAGAGCACGCGAGTAGTCAAGATGAAACATGGATTATGAGGAAGATGGGACCAAATATGGATAATACTGAGATACAAATATAAAATAAGTTGAAACTAACTGGGATAAGAGATGTGGCATGTGCAAACCATCTCATTAGGTTGAGTCGAAGGAGGACATTTCACATGGCTTGAACAGAGATAACGATTCAGATCTACGAGCCATAATGATTAGAAAAATGTCACAATCATATAGAATAAGGGATTGAGAAGCATGAAGTGCTATAAAATACCACCCAAGGGACAAATAAGGAACATATGAATTGTTGAGAGGAAGATTTAAATCAATAGAGAATTAGAGGAGATGAGGATCGTTCATGTTTGAAGTGAGAGGAGTAGGGAAAGGTGGCACAAAGAGGGAGTATATGATGAATCTCACAGAGGGAGTTGAAAAATATTAATTAAATGACAAGAGAAGAGGCCACAAGTATTGGAAATGGTAAGGTGATGTGGCTATGGAAGAGGAGACTGCATCAAAAGAGCCTAGGATGGTAGAATGAGAAAAGGAGATTTTGTCTAGAGGAGGTGGTTAGTTTAGATCAGGAAACATAGGCAAGGGAGGGCCTCCAATTCTCACAAGGATGGTTTTCACGTTATGCTACAATCTCACTAGTTAGTTTATCCCGACACCGATTTTGGGAAGGGTTTGCAAGTATATTCAACACACCGATTTCAAAACAGTCTCCATTATGGGGGTTGTAGCAGCTAAATAATCACTTTTCCTCTTGAATGGTGGCATGGTGTGGGGAAATCAAGGGAAAAATACCTACTTTGGCGAGTGGATGGAATTGAAAACACTCTGAGGGCGCATGGAGGTTGCATGAAAAAAAATTAGCCACCCTATCACAACGACCCCCGGAGTACTGTGGAGAAGGCTAGAGGATCAAAGGCTAGCTAACACTTACCAAAGGGAGGAGAAGTTGTAGCAAAAACAAGGGGGAAAGGTTAAAGGATAGATATAGAAATTGGACCTAGATAAACTGTGGTTACAAGGATTATTTTTCTGAGCATGTTGTTGTGGAGCGTGGGGACGTGGCACTCCCCTCTTAGGTTGTTTTTAGAGTTGTAGAGAAACCAGGGTCCTTGACTTCCCCTACAATTGTTTTACTAATGGCTTGAGGACAAACTCAATAAGGAAAAATATTACCCGATCCATGGGGAAAAAAGAAGGATTGAGTGGCTCAAGGGCAAGCCACGTTTTTGTGTTAGGGGCCTGTTGGAACCTAGTGAATTTTTTGTAAAATTTTGCTAAGTATGGGACCACACAGGAGGATCGAGGAGGACAAAATGTATAAATGGTGTACATTAGGGGGATGGTGGAGATAAAATGGAATCTTCAGGATAGGTTGGGGGTTGGATAGATGAAGGAAAAATTGAGGAGTTTTCTTAGGGAGAATATACAAAGTCTTTGACTGCTGAAGGGAAAGGCAATTTGCTTGTTTGTTATGTGTTTATATGTGTTTGTTTGTCAGTAGTCATAGGCATTTATGGTTGAGTCTATAGCTTCTATGAAACCCCACTGTAACATTCATTAATATACATATATATTGTTGATTCCATATTGTGTATGTTTGTTTTACTGTATATGTTGTGGATAGCTGAATGGTTAGTGAGACCGATTGTGTAACTATTATGTTGTAGTGCATGACACATTTTTCTTATAGAGTAATATAATATGATGGATGGTTGGGTTTCTCCTTATGATTTGAGTTATTATTTGAATGCATGTTGATGTTTATGTCATATCGTAATATTGTGGATTTAATGCTTAGTTGTGGCTCTATATTCTCATGAATTTTTGAAAAGGTCAGGTTATTATTTGAAATATTATTTTTCACATATATATTTATGTTGTTCAAGAATACTCCAAATTGCATGGATTTCATAAGGTAAAAGGCAAGACTTGTGTGCCTCAAATAAATGCACACTAGGACCTATAATTAATTGGCAGTGATATAATGATCATTCCATCCTATGGGTCTGCAAAATTGTACCTTAGTCATATGGTGTAACAACGCCCTAATGGGCCTCATTTTTGTGGTGTAACATCGCCCTAATGGGCCTCAATATTGTGGTGTAACAATGCCCGAATGGGCCTCAGTCTTGTGGTGTAACAATGCCCTAATGGGCCTTAGTTTTCTGTGACTTACCTTATCAAGGAGAATAAGGATGAACTAGTTGTTATAATACTCAGCATGTGAGGGGTCAATTTCAATAAAGTCATTAAATAATTGAAAAATCTCATATGTATGGATTCTTTTACTTCTAAGTATGGAACCATCAGACAACATGTCCCGTGCTATCAACACTATTGTAAGCATAAGTTTTTCCCATTTTCTATCTATTTATATCTCAAGTAGCTCTCTACAAAAAATAATCTCCCTCTTTTGAACCAATTAGTCCTTGGACAATATCCAATGATGCCAAAGCCCTCTTTTAATTATTGTCTTCAACTTGGGAAATTTCTCACTTGTGCTAGTAGCTCTTGTTAAATCCTCCAAATTTTTAACCTAAAACTTGTTGATTACTTGATGATGCATTGTTTGATAGAATCAAATTTACCAAATCCACAAAAGCCACTATCTTCTTATTAGAAAATTGAGCACACTTCAAATATTTCTTCACAGAATTTGAGGTAATATAGAGGGATCTCCCAATTTCTGATATTAATCTTCTTCTACCTTCATTAGAATGAAGAAATACTACAACTAGAAACCAAGAAGCTTTCTCAAATAACTTCTCTATCCACTCTTCATTATTTCTTTCAAATTTTTTGTTGTAACTAATAGACTATAGCAACAATATGCATAAAAATTGTTGGATCTCGAGAAATGGCTGGAGCCATATATGTTAAGAATGTTCAAGGAGAAACATGATCATGATGACGGCTTAAAATGTTCATTAGAGTCTGTCATATCTCTACTTCAAAAGAAATATGAAGAGTCTAATGATTCTTAAAAGGATGGTGTATAATAACAGTTTTCATATTCATTAAGTAATGCATTTCCACTTTATTGAGTAGTGTTGCAGTGTAAGGTAGGGACACAATCAAGGGAACTATTGATGCATGGTGTTCCACTGATGGATTCCTAGGATAGTGGAATGCGCTATGGCACAAGGAAGGTGAATAGTCTATGAAGTCAACTTGCAATGTGCGATCATTATTTGAATGGGCATGAATCCTTTTGTAATTCATTATCATTTAGAATTTCACTACCAAAGAAATCAAGTTATTTCCTCACCTTGGACATCTCATTATCTGATAATTTTGGGAGTGCTTCTGCTCCTCCATACATTAGTATTGTCATAACACTATCAAACAATGATTCCTCAAAATATACAATGATCTCAGACAAGGGGTTCTTAAGTAACCTCTTTGTGAAATATGATAAACTTCTCAAGCTCTCAGAGCTCAACACAAATTGGCTCCTGGTTTTTACCACATATATAACCACATCTGATTTGTTATTTTTATTAAGTTATTTTTCCGATGGACTTCTTATTGGGATTTGTAACTTCACTACATTAACAATATTATAACTTGGGCCATGATGATATTTGTCATATTTCCATCTAAACAAGGCATTGATCCTTATGTTGATAAGACTATTTGTCTCTCCATGAGGAACATGGGCAATCCATATCCAAAGAAATATGCTCCTAATTCCTTGGAGGCATCCTTGCAAGGGCACACTGATATCCTTATTCTATCTATTAATGGAAGAAAATAAACTCGAGAGTGAAACTCCAATTATTCTTTGCATAAATCCTCAATTCTCCCACTTCCTAATACTAGGTAGTAGTCACCAACATCACATTTCCACAATACAGGATGGAGAGAAACTTTGTGCCTCAAAGATTTTAAAGATGCAAAATTATCCACTTGGTGAAATTATTGAGTAATATGTGATGGTTTATGATCACCCTCACCATTGGACCAGCCAAGCCCCTCATTACTCATGGATTTAATTAATTGGATCTGAATGTGATTGTGTTTCGTGACACATTAACAAAGTGCACCTTTAGAATTCTTCGTCCTCAACTCTATTTCAACCCATTTACACCACACATTAGCTAGAACATCCATTTTTTTGTCATTTACTTGCATGACTTTCTTGAACACGACCTTGGTTTTTACAATGTATTTGTGTTTTTCATATAAACATGCAAAGGAAACCCATAATATATGTGATTTTCCTGTTTCTTTGAAAGAATCTACAATTTTTTACATCCTCTATGTAAGCTAAAAATTGTCTAGCCAAGTTACCATCTAAAGCCACACCACCTTATGCCATTCATGTGTGTTATGAGAATTAAATCATACCAATAACAAGCTTTGGACCCCTATTCATTAGGTTTATTAGAAATCTCCAACACCCGCAATCAGGTGTCATTCACGCTCTTCCCAATGCTATAAAAATTGGAAATGTTGTTGCATTTCCTTGAGAATTTCTTCATTGCTCTTTCAAGTTCCAAATTAGTTATATACTGATATACTAGTTCTAATTAATTTAGATGTTGGCTTGTAATGTTACTCAACAAAAATCGCCCATGGGAAGTTTACATACCTTGGTAGATGGTGTATCCAACTTCATTACAGTTGGAACATCACATAGGCTCATTCCCATTAGCCTACCTCACAATTATCCTTCCTTGGTTTGGTCCGTGATTCCCAATGCAAAGAAGTTCACCATAAATAGATTTCTTTTTAATATTTTCGTAATTCTTGCAAGGCTTTGAAATCATTTGGGAAAGGGAAGTTGACTCTGTAGAAGTCATTGTATAAGGTAAGCATAGAAATATTGTACTTTTGTAGTAGTGGGAAATGGTGTAGATATTGACCTTGCATATGAGATAGTTCACATACCAATACTTTAATCTTACCACTAAAAGGGTCTTATGCAAAAACATTGTACCATTCAACCATCAAGAATTCATTGTGCATATGGTCCTTCATTTTATAGATAATAAACCATACATTTATCCTCTGATATTCTTCCATTTCATTAGTTCTTCATTATATGCTCGCAAGGTAGTAAGTTTGCATTTGAAATGAAACATACTTGGTTTCAACCCTAGAACTATGGCATCTACTAATATTTTGATTGATTCAAGATGTATCAAACTCTAGTTTCACAGGCTTTTGTTATTTATGCCACTTCTTTTTTGTCTCCCCTATCTTGCGCCCTTGCTTATTTATTTTTTAAATTAGCTTATCAGTTGTAATGGTCTTGAGGGTACTTTCTTCAGACTTGGTCTTCCATGCCACTAGCCCTTCACAAAATTGATTTGTTTCTTGTTGTGGTTGAGCTTATGATTTTTTGGATCACTTGGTTGCATATCAGATTCATCAATTGGCTCCATAAAGTATAGTGTGAATGTGAACTATGTGTTTCCAAAGACTTCCAAAATAAAGTATTGCATTGAAATTGATGTTCAAATATGAACATGAGTTCCAACGTTTATATAAGTCCAATAATGAGAGAATGAAGAATTGAAAGATAATGCACATAATTTAGATAGGAAGAACTTCCTGCCATGACAGCTATTCTTTCATGGACTACATTCGGTGATGATTAGGCCAATTTAAAGAGTTTGTCTAAGTAATGAAACATGCGTGACTATGAGAACTTACAAAAGAAAGGGGGACCCAAAAATTTTAAATGTACATGGTGAAATTTTGGGGGTTGTATTAGGGGCTACAACAAAACATAAACACATTGTCCACATAAATAAACACTAGATTTATCTCGGTAAACCAAATATGGGAGAAATACCAACTACAAAGTGAGGCCTATTGTGTTCTCTCTTTTCTTCAGTTCTAAAAATGCACATACAAAGGAATGGGGACTCATTATAGTGTTACCTTTTGACACTATTGCTTGAACAATTACTACAAATATTTAACCTCCTCTACTATGCTCACAAAATACCACTCTTAGATGGTTTCTTAGCTATGGAGTAAGATACAATTCTAAATAACGAAACCCCTTCTCCTCCTAGCAAGCTCAATATTTAACATAGTTTGATAGCCATCAAGAGGTAGGCTTTTGATTTCCTTAACCATCAATTAGTGATAAGGTTTTTGGAAATTCTAGATCCTTTTGGAAGTCCACACATGGCTAGCCCCACATGTACGTGTAGCAAGGCTGATGTGGCATCTAGTTGCATTACAGTGGTCAACCAAGAAGGTCAACTTGTGAGAGGCATAACTTTTGCATATAAGCTTTGATTGAGGAAATTCTCACACTGTTGGAAATGTCTCGATGTTTACAAAAACATTAAGTGACTCTTGGGAGCTTTCTAACCAAAAATGAATTTTAAGGCTTCAAAGTGGCTTCTGGAATGTTTTATACAATTTCCATCCCCAATTTTTCGAACTGGGAGCTACTGTTAAAATGAACCTACAAGCTAATTTCTCTTATGTTTTCCACATACACTGTACCAAGATAGATAAAAAATTGAATGATGAAGAGCTTAACACATATTGAGACCATCCATACCAAGCAAACATATGCTTCTAATCAACACAAACAAGTCATATCCTTCAATATGGGATACTACAAACAAGTAAATACAATTGAGATGTTACAAAAGTTATTCTTTCATTATCATCCATGAATTGAGGATTTATTCTGTAAAATTTCCTTAACACTTACACCTACCTTAAATTTCACTAAGCGACTTGTTATTTTCCTACAACAAATGGACATTGATTTGTAACCTGTTGTGGTTATTCCAATGGACCATTCGTCACAACAAATTTGATAAAACTATATTTAAAAAAATATGAAAGCTAAATTATTAGGGTTTTATTTATCTTTAGAATTCTAGATTTGTATACTACTATTAATAGTGTATGCATTCAAATTACATTTGTGCAAAAAATAGAGAAAAAAAAAGTAAAAACTCACAAACCATGATTTGACACAAGAAATAACTTGGGAAAACCCTTGTAGGAGAAAATCTAGGTAGAAGGTGAGGTCACCCTACTCCCTTTCTTAGAATAAAAATGGCTACAAGTGCAAAGAAGTATGGCATGTGGCCCATGGGCTACCAGAATGCACAAGTCCTTTAGGTGCGTTCTATCTCCTATCCCTCTTAACTATTTTTTGCCATCTATGGAACAAATGCACTTGAAAATAATGGAACTCCTTTTCCTCTTAGTGGTCCGATTATAACACAACTCGATAACCTATTAGTGGTTAGGTTTGACTACCTCAACTCTTAACCAAAATTACAATATGAACTCTGTTAGTGTCAGTTAGTTCAGCCTGTCACCAGTGACCAAATATGCTCTTACAAGGTGTTCTTACGGTGTCAAGTCAAATTCTTGTCATTTAAATGAATCTTCAAATAAAAATTTGGCAATTGGCTGTTGTGTCTAGGTCGCTACTGCTCCCTTCACTTACTCATGGTCTAGGGTTTCACTCCATGTGTCATCATGATACCATATGTCAAAACAAAAAAATATCCATCATGTGATTCCATGGGTAAAGGGAGTTAGTAGCTTAGGGAAAGCAAGATAAAGGTAAAGGTAATTTTTTATTTCAAATAAGACGATGTTGCAGTACACTACCTCGTCTCATCATTTCCCATAGGGACATTTTTCCTTGAAAATATGTTCCTAACCAAATGGAGAAGGATTTTACAAAAGTGAAAGAGGTTTTTGTCAATTATAGTCCAAGGAACAAAAACCTCCTTCAGTTTATACATAGGTATTATGATTTGAGAGAAATACCCAAACTACACTTGCAATAAGAGAGTTGTTACACTTATGGACAAATTGACTTCAAGATCGTTTTTCAGGGATTTAGAGTAGGTGTTGGTAGTGCTTAAGGACTCTATTTTGTAGCAGACATCATACTATTTCCAACCATACCACTTTCAGCTCAAAAATCTTCCAGGAAGGCAATCGAAAGTGCTATGCAAGTTGGTGTTGTGCTTCTGTCAGAGACACCCTGCGTTTTTGCAGCGACCTTGGGAAAATCAAATTTTCACCCTGCTGGAGTGTCGAAATTACATTATTGAGGTGTCCATCTTGTAGCAGACTTCAAGATTTTTCCAACAAGCTATCAAGTCTCAATTTGGGCAGTTTAAGGCCTCCAAACATGGGTTGCAAGTTGGCACTGTGTTTTTGGAGTTGGCGCTTCGTTTCTGGCGGTGGCGATGCACGTAGAAACATTGCGCTACATTTTGGCGTTGCACCTCAGTGAACTGCACTACGCATGGGACTGAGTCTCCCAAAAATCATCAAAAATCGCTCAAATCAAATCTTCAAGCCTGCATTCCAGTTTCTTCATCCTCTAAGCCTCATAAAAAGGTTTTAAAAATGGAAGGAGACTCTTCACCATCAGAGAAAAGAAAACATGATAAAGGGGGGAAGATTCTAAGGTATGAGCCTACAAATTGCAATGAGATCAATTCTTCACCATTCATAAGACAATGCTTTGAAGATGTCAACTGCCTAGGGTTTTGTCAAAGAGTGGGAGAAGTAAGGTTTCATGAGCAAGTCACTGATTTGATTGCCACCAATCTAAAAGGAGAAAAGGCCACCATTGTAGGGATTGGTTTTACATTCTCAGTTGATGCCATCTCTCCTGCTACAGGGATAACCAGATGTTGAGGTACATGTCCCACCACTACCAAACCAGAAACAAGCTTTGCAACATCAAGGTTAAACAAATGCAAAACAAGCTAAAGGAAACCCTAAAAGGAAAAGATGAGAAGGAAAACTTGGAGATTCTTGATGAGGCATCCATGATAGCATAGTACACCTCATTTGGCACTTCTAGACCAATTTTGGGAGTTTTTTGAGAATTTTTGGTTTTTGGTGAAATTTGGTGCAAATTCAGGAAAATGCACTAGTTTCAGAAACGCAGCGCTTTGGCACTGCACTTTTTCCTCAGAGCTCCAAATGACAAGTGGCTTGCATTTATAGAAAGATGATGGCCTCCTCTCAAAACCAATTTTCTCATATTTTTCAGACAGGGCTCAGATTTTGAGAAAAATGAGAAAAAAGAAGTCAAAAATCAACATTTTGCCCCTTCTTTTGACAGGCGCTACGCTTCTGGAAACACCTTGGGAGAATGAGTTTTTGAAGACCTTCCCAAGGGTTATTTTAAAAAATTAAAGATGTTCTAGAAACCAGATGAAGAAGTCTACTTTATTGTTCTTTCAGATTTCAATTTTGACTTCAGGAAGGCACATCAAAGTGGCCTCAAACTTGGCGCTGCACTTCTGCAATTTTCTGAGATTTTAATTAAAAACTTCACTATCTAATTTCTTAGATTTTCTAGTTTGACTTGGGTAAATGTAACTTGATGATGAAAATTCAGTAGTTCGAAGTCTTGATGATGTAATCATGAATAAATTAGCATGATAGGTTGTTTTTATGGTTAATTAGGTGTCATAAATGAAGAAAAACTCAAATCAAAGCCTAAGAGAAAATTTTGTTTTTGACCTTCTCACTCTCACTTGTTGGTTGAGATATTCTTGGAAAATATTCCACCACTCATGGATTCAACCCCTAAAGGTGGGGAAACTATTTATCTTAGTCTATATGTATCATTTTTCAATCAGAGAGAAGGGTTGGACATTTGAGGAGAGGTTTTGTATCTAGTGCTTTCACTCAGCTAATCAAAGGAGCAGTTACAATTATTTTTCAGGAATTCATGTGCAGTGAGTTTGTAATGTTGTTTTCTTTCTATGTCAGTTTCTGATGAATGAATCCATATTTCTTAACATGTTTTTCTTTTCTTAGTGATTTTCCTTACTGTTATGTAGGCTGATTTTTTTATATTTAAAGCTCTATTTATGTGGAAAATCATTTCTATGTTTCCTTCTTCTAGATCAATGAATTCATGACACACATGCTCATTATGAACTTCTAAGCTTCTCAGACCCTACACTACATTGACCAAACTCTCACGTCCATCACAAGACATTGTTATCTTTCTCCACCTTATGCCTGCCAGTGCAACCCTTTGAGGCCTTGACCTAGCTGCTTTTTCTCATCCCTGATCCAACAATCCAAAAACCCTAAATTTCCAAAAACTCATCTAAAACTATTATATCTAGCCTAAAATCCATTTTTATTCCAGTCATTGACTATGAAATCCTTAGAGAGATCCATCTGTGGTTTAGCAGGGCTTGCTGCTAAACTACAAGTGGTTTGACGTGTCCTCCTTCGATCTCCTCATCAACCTGGGACATTGTGAAGGATAACATTTTGGCACCGTTGTTGGGAAAAAAAATATCATATCTTTCGTGGGAAAGAAAGATAATGATCATATCTGATTGTTGGTGGTGAACACTGAGCAGACACAAGGAAGGTTGTGCATCTTTCACTTGGCGACTCTAGTGTCGAAGAATCCAAAGGTTCATAATTTTCACGTCGATTCTATTGTTCAAAAACCAGTAGTTTGAAGAAATTCTTGGTGACTTAACTGTTTCAAAATGGATTTAACTACTCGAAGGAATGCACCTATGAATCGAGCTCATATTCCTGGTTTTCTAAATCGTATTCCTTGTGTAGATTGACAAATAGGGCTGCCAAAGTTTAAAGGTTAGGATGGAGAAGATGTTAGTTTGAATTTTGCCAAATTTCATTTTCATATTCACAGATTAAAGACTAAGTTTCCTGAAGATCGTCTGATGAAGATCTTCATGGAAACCTTGGAGGAAAAAGTGAGGAAATGGTATGAGAGTCTACCATCTACTAGTTTATATTCTCTAAAGGATTTCCATTCAGTTTTCTTTCAACATTATCAAAGTTGCAATTTTTCCTTTTCAATGATGGATAGATGTTGTGAGATTTCTGAAAATTTCATTAAATTCCTTGAAAATTCATATGTGGATGAAGAATGTATGGAAGAAGATATATTAGAAGCCCTTTATGATTTTTCCTCCCACAAGAATTAGTAGCTTCCTCCTTAGATGAAAAATACATGGATCAAACTAGAGAAAGGACTATTCCTAATCTTGAAAATGAAAATCACCAAGCTAATGTTGATTTCCATAAAACTAAATGTTCTCCTTCGTCTAAAGATGAAATAGATCAGCGCTTGAAAAACCATGTTACAACCCAAGTTAAGGCAGGTTTGCAGTGCTCACACAATCAAGAATGTGTAAGTAAAATTTCTTCCATTATTGAAAATGAAAATTTGGGTTTAAATGATGACATTCATGATACCGATGAAACTATACAAGAATTTTTTGTAGTAAGCCAATTTTTTATGTAGATTTCCTGCAAGGAGATCAACTAACAAGGATTGTTTTCTTTCATGAAGAGGATAGTGCTAACATGTTTAATAATTTTGAAGAATGTGTTCTATTCAACGATGATTTAGTCTATGAATTGGAAGAGTATGATTCCAAGATAGACAGTATGCTAGAGATAGAATCAAAGTTGCTAATGCTTGAGGAATTTTCAGCCAATACTCAGGTAACAGAAAGTCATACTTCCCTATGCCTTCCTATGGATCAACAACCAAGTATTATTTTAGATCAAAATGAAGGGAGTACTTGTATTTTTGTTGGATTCCAAAACAAGGTAACATTTCATACTTTTAAGGATCCTTACACTGATTTGTTGTAGCCATCTGGGAAGATGAATTTTCTTGTATTTATGGATCATGAGCACATGTTTAGTGGACATTTGGAGTGGCCTAGCTTTTGTTTTTTCTACCTACTCAACGAAAGTACAAGCATGATTCAAATAAGTATCCATTTGATGGATTGGTTACATTGGAGGGATCATTACACATGATTTTATATACATCTTCAGCAGGTGGGCGGTTATCATCACAATTTGGGGCCCTCAAATCTTGATGGTTTGCTGCCATAAGTAAGTTTAGTCAGTATGTTTTCAGTTTAGTTAGTTAGTCAGTTTTCAGTTTTGAGTTTGGTCTTTTTATTTTTTGACTCCATGCCTAATGAAAAAGGCTACTTGGTCTATAGTGTTATTGACAAATCCAAGGAGCGCCATCCCCAGTTGAAGCCAATGTTAGTGTCAGTCAGTTCAACATGTCATCAATGATCAAATATGCTCTTACGAGGTGTTGTTAGGGTGTCAAGTCAATTTTTTTGTCATTTCAGTGAATCTTCAAATAAAAATTTGGTCACTAGATGTTGTGTCTAGGTCACTGCTGCTCCCTTCACTTACTTATGGTCTTCATCACTCATCATGCTCATTGTCTTCTTCGAGGTATCATATCTTCATTTAAATGTCTTGGGTCATGAAATATTTAAATTCCTCATTTTAGGTCATGGTCTAGGGTTTCACTCCATGTGTCATCATGATACCATATGTCAAAACAAAAACATGTCCATCATCATGTGATTAAGTGGGTAAAGGGAGTTAGCATCTCAGGGAAAGCAAAATAAAGGTAAAGGTAATGTTTTATTTCAAATAAGACAATGTTGCAGTACACTACCTCGTCTCATCATTTCTCATAGGGACATTTTTTCTTCAAAATATGTTTTTGACCAAATGGAGAAGGATTTTACAAAAGTGAAAGAGGTTTTTGTCAATTATAGTTCAAGGAACAAAAAATTCCTTCATTTTATGCACATATATTATGATTTGAGAGAAATTCCCAAACTACACTTGCAACAGAAGAGTTGTTACACTTCTAGATAGCTTGACTTAAAGACAGTTTTTGAGGGAATTGGAGTAGTTGTTTCCAGTGCTTAAGGACTCTACTATGTAGAAGACATCATAATATTTCCAACCATACCACTTTCAGCTCAAAAATCCTCCAGGAAGGCAGTCGAAAGTGCTATGCAAGTTGGCGTTGCACTTCTGTCAGAGACACCCTACGTTTTTGGAGCGACTTGGGAAAATCAAATTTTGTCCCTATTGGATTGTCCAAATTACATTCTTTAGGTGTCCATATTATAGCAGACTTCAAGATCTTTCTAAAGAGCTATCAAATTCACAATTTGGAGCAGTTTAAGGCATCCAAAAGCAGGTTGCAAGTTGGCATTGTGTTTCTGAAGTTGGCTCTGCGTTTCTACAGGTGATGCTGCGCGTAGAAACACTACATTGCGTTTTGGCGCTGCGCACCATGAACTGTGCTGGACACTGCACAGAGTCTCCCAAAAATCATCAAAAATCACTCAAATCAAAACTTCAAGCCTACATTCCAGTTTCTTCATCCTCTAAGCCTAATAAAAAGGTTTCAAAAATGGAAGGAGACTCTTCACCATTAGAGAAAAGAAAACATGATAAAGGGGGGAAGATTCTAAGGTATGAGCCCACAAATTGCAATGAGATCAATTCTTCACCATTCATAAGACAATTCTTTGAAGATGTCAACTGCCTAGGGTTTTGTCAAAGAGTGGGAGAGGTAAGTTTTCATGAGCAACTCACTAATTTGATTGCCAATAATCTAAAAGGAGAAAAGGTCACCATTATAGGGATTGATTTCGCATTCTTAGTTGATGCCATCTCTCTTGCCACAGGGATAACTAGTTGTTGAGGCACATGGCCCACCACTACCAAACCAGAAACACGATTTGCAACATCAAGGTCAAACAAATGCAAAACAAGCTGAAGGAAACCCTAAAAGGAAAAGATGAGAAGGAAAACTTGGAGATGCTTGTTAAGGCATTCATGATAGCATATCACACCTCATTTGGAACATCTCGACCAATTTGGGAGTTTTTTGAGCATTTTTTGTTTTTGGTGAAATTTGGTGCAAATTCAAGAAAATGCACTAATTTCATAAACGTAGCGCCTTGGCGCTGCGGTTTTTCCTCAGAGCTCCAAATGACAATTGGCTTGCATTTATAGAAATATGATGGCCTCCTCTCAAAACCCATTTCCTCAATTTTTTTAGACAGGGCTCAAATTTTGAGAAAAATGAGAAGAAGGGGTAAAAAGCAACATTTTGCCCCTGTTTTTGATAGGTGTTGCGCTTCTGGATACACCTTGGGAGAATGAGTTTTTGAAGGCCTTCCCATGGGTAATATTAAAAAATTCAAGATGTTCTGGACACTAGACATAAAAGGATAGTTTATTCTTCTTTCAGATTTCAATTATGACTTCAGAAAGGCACCTCAAAGTGGCCTCAAACTTGGTGCTGCGCTTCTGTAATTTTCCGAGATTTTAATTAAAAACTTCACTTTGTAATTTCTCACATTTTCTAGTTTGACTTAGGTAAAGGCAACTTGATTATGTAACTTTAGTAGTTCAAAGTCTTGATGATGTAATCATGAATAAATTAGCATGATAGGTTTTTTTTTTTATGGTTAATTAGCCCTCATAAATGAAGAAAAACTCAAATCAAAGTCTAAGAGAAGAGTTTGTTTTTGACCTTCTCACTCTCACTTGTTGGTTGAGATATTCTTGGAAATTGTTCCACCACTCATGGGTTTGACCCCTGAAGGCAGGGAAACTGTTTATCTTAGTCTATATGTATCGTTTTCTCAGTCAGAGAGAAGAATTGGACATTTGAGGAGAAAATTTGTATATAGTGCTTTCACTTAGCTAATCAAAGGAGCAGTTACAACTATTTTCCAGGAATTCATGTGCAATGAGTTTGTGATGTTGTTTTATTATGAATGAATCCATCTTTCTTAACATGTTTTGTTTTCCTCAGTGATTTTCCTTACAGTTATGTAGGCAAAATTCTTTATATTTAAAGCTTTGTTTATGTGGAAAATCATTTCTATGTTTCCTTCTTCTAGATTAATGAATTCATGGCACACATACTCATTATGACCTTCTAAGCTTCTCAGAACCTACACTACATTGGCCAAACTCTCAGATCCATCACAAGACATTGCAATCTTGCTCCTCCTTATGCTTGTCACTGCAACCCTTTGAGGCCTTGGCCTAGCTGCCTATTCTCATCCCTGATCCAACAATCCAAAAACCCTGAATTTCCAAAAAATCATATGAAACTATTATATCTAGCCTAAAATCCATTTTTCTTCTAGTCATTGAATGTGAAATCCTTAGAGAGATCCCTCTCTGGTTTAGCGGGGTTAACTGCTGAACTGCAAGTGGTTTGAGGTTACCTCTTTCGATCTCCTCCTCAGCTTGGGACATTGTGGTGGATAACAGACTCTTCTAGATTCTTCTTCATAATAATGACATGGATAGTGCCTTTTCCATGAATAATAGGGGCTGGCATGTCATCCTTTCTAAATATGGTGGTGAAAGCAAGAAGGTCAACTTTTGAGTGGCATACCTTTTGCATACGAACTCTGATTGAGGCAATTCTTACGTCGTTGGAAAGGTCCTTGTGTGTAGAACATGAAAACAATGTGTTTTTAAAACAATAAAGTTTTACCCTCCCAAAAAATCATTTGATGCCTCAAAATTCTCCTAGAAGGCTTTAGACCCCGTTTTTCAAACTAGGTCTTGCCGGTAAAAATTGTCATGTGAAACGATTCCTCCACTTTTTCCATTCTAAACACATCAAGATGGATGAAAAAAATATAATGATCCAATCTGAATCATAGATGTAACTAAGTATCTAATTTGAACTCTAATGACAAAATAATAATTCCTCACTTTATCAATCAAACAAACTCATTAAAATTAACCAAAATAACAACTTTTTATTTCACCAAACAAATTTATCAATAATATTTAATTAATATAAATAAACAATGTGTTAATAACAGTTAGAGTTGCATCTTATTTATTGTTACAAATTATTGAATTAATAAAGCGAGTAAATTTTCAAATTTTTTATCATTAAAACTATAGTAATCTTAGAATTGTGTTGATAAAATTATAAAAGATTATTAATTTAAACTATTTCCAATAACAAATTTATAAAAATTATATTGAAATTACAAATTCATACCCATTATATTTAAAATTGAAAATTGAAAAGATGAAGTACTATGCCAAAATCAAAATCATAAAAAAATTATATTGAAATTACAAATTCATACCCATTATATTTAAAATTGAAAATTGAAAAGATGAAGTACTATGCCAAAATCAAAATCATAAAAGAAAAATAGAATTAAAAAAGAAATGGAAAAAATAAAATCCACCATAAACTTAAGTCGAACTCTCACCATAATTTTGGCACGATGAGTTTATGTGCATGCAAATATAAAATGTTAAGTTAGTATAATAAATTCAAGGCACCCTTTTCTATCATGCTATGCCAATGGTTCTCTACTTGTACTATGTTAGGAATATAATATATAAAAATTATATAAATAATTATAATAATGATTAATTAAATAATAATTATTTATTGAAGAGATATGTTGCAAAGGACATGACTATTTGTTAAGGGACACTTTTGTTAATATATAAGCAGGTTCCTCAATGGTAATGAATCATATTATCTATTCATACATTTATATAACATATTATTTATTCCTAAAATGGACTCTTTTACTGGATTCAAAATATCTTGGACTATTTGATGTAAGTAAATGAACTTAGTTTGTTACGGTATCAACATTATTTAACCTTTTGTTTGCTCAATCACCACACAAAGCCACATGTTTTGATTACTAGGCCTTTAGTCAAGCTTTAGTCACATTCTCAAAATTTGTGGAGTTTATCCAATATCAACTTTCGTGACAAAGCAAAAGAAATTTAGGCCTTTCTCCATTATATATATATATATATATAGAAAGGCCTAAATTTCTTTTGCTTTGTCATGAAAGTTGATATTGGATAAACTCAACAAATAAGGGGGTTGTACTACACAACCACCTGTTGGAATCATGTTTTCTATTACGCCAAAACCCACAGGTGTTAGTAAATGGATGCATCGCCAGAGTTAATGGACCATTAAGCGGTGGTTAAGCACATGCCGCGAAACACACAGGGAGCATTGGATTATCCAATGCCCAACACCACCTAACCTACAAAGCCCTGTCCCCTTGGTATGAGGGGCTTAGCATAAAGTTTTTCCCACGAATTAAAGATTTCCACTAGATTCTAGATGTATGCATGAAAATAAAGTCACTAAATTTGTGGTATGCTGGATTCAAACCCTCTAAATAAATATCCAATATCTAGCTACCAATCCCCATAACCAGTTTTCGTAGGGTTTTTCAAGGGTTTTATATAATTGATTAGGCATTGACATATGGTAAATGGAATAAACTCATGCCAACTCTATCCCTTAATTATCTAAGCCATCACTACATCTCATCTCTCCTTGTCACCATTAGATCAATTTCTCGTTGCTCTGCTATCCATTAATTCACATTGTCACCCCATCACTGTAAGTCGTCACTGCTTTTCTATCCATGATTCACTCAATTCATATGTTTTTCAATCAAGGTTTTCCATACAGGTGAGAATTAAAGTGGCTACACCATCTAATTTGTAGTCTTCCACAAGTCAGAGATAAATTTGTTACTGTTGTTAAAGGCATGTCCAATAATGATTCATCATAACCATCGATAAGAGTCTCCTTAATTTGATAGGAATCAAACTATATGAAACAAATATTAGAACATACAAAAGGTAATTTCAACTTAATTAAGGGAAAAAATGGTGGCTTAAAAAAATTAAAATTATATATATATATATCTATATATATATATATATATATATTATTTAAAAAAATAAATAAATAAATTGATGAATAAAATAAAAATAAATAAAATAAATAGTTTTATGAGAGAGAACCTTTATAATAGGAAAAGAGTCCTATTGAGCATATAAAAATAATACCATTTCCCCTTTAAAAGCATTGTATTGTTTGGAGAACAAACATGTTATAAGTACCGTGAAATATTATGAATTATGATGGACACAAAAGGGAGTCAATCTTTGAAGATAAAAGAATGGATTATAATCTAGAAATGACAGAAGGAAGATTTTCTTATAACAATCTTTCAATCACAGATTACAAATTACTTACATTGTAAGAGAATATCCAAGGGAAGAGATTAATATCGTTATCAATATAAGTGACAAGAAAACTTACATCAACATTAATTTGGTGAATCAACTATTAATTCCAAAGCCAAATAAAGGTAAAACAAAAGATATTTTTGGCGAGAAAGAGTATGAAATTAATGATTTACAAGTGACAATTGATTATTATGAATGCATGTCTCAATTTAGTGTCATAACTATGTTTAACAAAGAAATTGACATAATTCTCAGTCTACCTTGGTTTTAAGAATTGGGTACGTTCATGTTAAACATGGATTTTTTTTTTTGATATTTCCTTGTCAGAAGAAGATGATCACATTCCAGGTCATAAAAATAAAGTAAAACTCGATAATGCCTTCATCAAAAGACTTTAATCATATTTAGAAATTTATGCTTCATGAGAAACGAAAAATAATATCAAAGAAGTAGAAAGGGCTTGAAGTGGTCATCTTCAATAAAAACAAAGAAATTTATCGCTTAAAAGATTATAGTCATAAACTACTTGCACAAATCAAGAAGTATAAAGCTACAAAGCACAAATTGGAACAAAAAAATAAAGCTTTCGAGAAGAATCTCAATGGAAGCATATCATAAATTGAAGAACAAGGGACAAACATTGATCCAGATAGTGTCACGATTCAAAAAGACGCCAATCAAGTTGAATTGAACACATATTTAGATGATGCAGTTCAAACAAAAAAATATCAAATGAATATCTATCAATTAACCAAGTGACTTCTGTACCTAAAGGAAATCATATACCTCAAATAAATCAAGAAATAACCACAAACATGATAAGGGGAAATCAGATCACAAGAACTCCTTATTGACATCCAAATCATAAAAGTTGACATCTCCATCAAAACCAGAAAAAATTTACTTATGTTCCAAAGAATATCAATGTCTGTATAATCCAGTCTTACGGTAACAATTCATCCCAAGTTTCCAATAATTACAAGATTCCACAAAAGATCAAACTAGGATGGTTAAATCATTTCACAGTATGATAAATTTGAATCATACTCATAAGATCTTATCATCTTATATCCTCAAAGATAACAACTCGAAGAATTCCAACATATGTGAATATATTACAAGACAAATAAATAGATGGCACACCTTATCAACAATTAAGATTTGACGAAAAATATTTTCTGAAGAGGAAGACAATGTTATGAATATAATATATACAAATAATATAAATAATAATTAATCATATTAATAAGTAATGGAATGATAATTAGTTTTTGAAGACACATTTCCCAAAGGACATCACTATTCATGAAGGGGCACCTTGCCTAGCAAGGAGAAACACATAAACACAACATTGAGTGAGCTCCTCTTTACTTACCTATGATAGGATTGAAGTTTATTTCCTATATTGGTTGATCATCCTTGTTAGCTACCTTGTGGGAAGAAAAACACTAATGCTTATAGTGGTTAATGGAGAGACATGAAGAATCTATGATATATATACATCAGAGAGCAACATCCATTGCAATGAAATATAGCTGGAGAAGCTTGCAATAGGCCTTGATGCATCTCAAGACCAATTTTGCCTCTGGATCTCAACCACATGTCTTCCTTGTGGATACTCAAAGTGAGGTAGGAATCAAGGCTACATGATATCATGGACACCATATCTGGTCATTATATTTAATTTGTATGTTTCTTATTTCCTCGCCCACTATTGTTGGAAATCCACTATAGAGATTATACCTATATGTGTGCCCTATTCTATGGAAAGTGCGATGGTTCTTGTGAATACAAGAGGATCCTCTTTGACCAACTTCCATGAATTCCAAGTGCAATGGCTACTCTTGGAAGCACAACACTTAGTGTTGTTGTAGTATTAGGCACTTCGACTTCATCATGTACATATATTTTTCTCTTTGTCCAGCAACTGTGTCTGGCAAGTGTACCTTTTGTCGATTAGGATTTGGTGTTGTCAAATTCCATTCATTTGGTATCATATCATGGTCTCATTTGAATGCTAAATTCCCAAATAGTTTTTTTGGAGAGGTTATGTTTAAATTTTTGTGAGATGGGTAGGCATAACATTTTGGTCTTTTTCATTGAAATTCAACGATACAATTTTGGATGAGATTGTGATTTCTTATTGTTTAAAATGCATTTTTGAATACATAAATGGATTTAGTGCCGTGAAAAACCTTTAGACACTTTTATTCTACAAATCACACAACTCAAACATACAATTCTAAAAAATATCCATTAGATTTTAAACAAAATTCACTTGAAAAAACACTTGGAAAAGGGCCAAAATATCTAATAGTTATACTATTTTTTTTGAAATCTATATTTTCAAAGATACATTAATTGGTTTAGATTTTAGTCAAAAAATTTTACCAAAGAATCAAAAGTTGGTTACGAGGAAAGCAAAGGATGGTTAATTTTTTATGGAATCCCCATGAGTAAGATGCTTTCATGAGGACAAAGTTCTATCAAGCTTGGATGCTCATTGAGAAAGTTTATTTCCCTAAAAAATGACTCCTATTCTCAACCCATCTCCATAAAGTTTTGAACCCAAGACCTGGTAGAAACTAAACCCCAGATAAACTAAATGATATACACCTTATAGAATTCTCAAATAACAATACCATGTGTTTGGTTTTTTGTCTTCTTCCCTTACCAAACCGGTGATAGCTTTAAATACCCCACCAAGCCGGCACTAAGTCTCTTGTCTAATGTAGAAGATGTATTTTGTCAACTATAGATTCATTATGGTGTTTTACTCAGTTCTTATTATTCTGAAATGTGAAAGATATATCATCCTTCCGATAAAGCGGTTTGTGCCCTCTTATTTCCTCAAACTTTGAAAGCGCAATTGATTTCATAATTAATAACGGTGGCAGGCAAATTAAATTAATAACCTTGAGAGTGCACAGGATCCATCTTGCGGAGAAAAACGCTTGGCAGTCGTATTTGTGTTTGAAATAGGACGATGAAAATAGGGCGATGAAATTGTTTATATAATATTTTGACTCGAACATTTTACCCAGCCGTTGAGATGGCCGAGTTGGTCTAAGGCGCCAGATTAAGGTTCTGGTCCGAAAGGGCGTGGGTTCAAATCCCACTCTCAACAATGTTAGCTTTTCGACAGTGTCTTTGTTCTGTCGATAAGTTCGACATTTTGACCCCCTTTAAATTTTGCAGTCCATTTTATGGAAAATCTGAATCAAATTTAAATTTTGCAATCCATTTTATGGAATATCTGAATTATGGAAAATCTGAATCAAAACCAAATTCTGGATGATGTCTAGTTTCTAGTGATTTATTTTGTGAACAAATCATTGACTTCAAATTATTTTGATTTAAATTTTGCAGTCCATTTTATGGAAAATCTGAATCAAATTTAAATTTTGCAATCCATTTTATGGAATATCTGAATCAAAACCAATATGGAAAATCTGAATCAAATTTAAATTTTGCAATCCATTTTATGGAATAACTGAATTATGGAAAATCTGAATCAAAACCAAATTCTGGATGATGTCTAGTTTCTAGTGATTTATTTTGTGAACAAATCATTGACTTCAAATTATTTTGATTTAAATTTTGCAGTCCATTTTATGGAAAATCTGAATCAAATTAAATTTTGCAATCCATTTTATGGAATATCTGAATTATGGAAAATCTGAATCAAAACCAAATTCTGGATGATGTCTAGTTTCTAGTGATTTATTTTGTGAACAAATCATTGACTTCAAATTATTTGGATTTTTCCGTATGAAATTGGTTAAAATTAGAATGGCAGATTCTAATTGAAGATAATTTTTAAAAATGATGATAGATAGATGTTATGTATTTTTTTGGGTTAATTTCATTTTTGCTTTTTCATTATTAATGTAATAAATGATAAGTAAATTATACAGTTAAAAATTTGAATTTTTAGGTGTGTCAGAATGATTGTATTGTTTCTTTAGTATTGATTACAATAACTTAACAATGTTTTTGTTAATGAGCTTACTCAAATTACCCTTCTTCCTATGCAATTACATGTTTGGCCCTATTATTAGCAATAGCACTCAAGGCTTTTCGAAAGTTTGTTCTAAATGTATACTATGATGTAATGACAACCCTTTACCTAAACTTGATATTGAAAATTTTGATATTAAATTTGATGGTTTTTATTATTTGTTTTGATTGGGCTCCATTTTAGGATACTATGTGGAAGAAGTGCCACTTGAGGGGGATTAAAAGCCATATCCAAGAGTTTCTACTAGCAATGCACACACATCCAACCTAATCAAATGGCTTTTCCTTTTCTAGTTCAATAGGCTTTTGCATGTCCAATAGATCTTAAGGCACAACCCATGGGTCTATAAGAATACCCTAGTGGTTTGGAACGACTAGTCCCTCACTTTTCCATTGACAAAGAAGCACAACTAGATTTCCTAGTATGGGTAGATTTTATTGGCTTGCCCATGCAATTTGTTCTTATGATATGATGGATTGCCACCCCTTTGAGAAATGTTGTATACAAAGAAGCCAATAAATTATTTTTCCGTTAGCCTCAACAACATATCTGTGTGTGACTTAACCTATCCAAAGACATTAAGGAGTTTATATACATTTGGGTTGATAGCTGTGTGTATCATCAACTTGCCTACTATATTAACCTACCTAATGTTTGCATTTTCCACCAAAACCTGAATAATTGAATTTGATATTTGATTTGTAAATTGTCATGGATATTCCAATAGATAATTCGTCACAACAGATCTGATAAAATTATAATTTGAAACTTGAAATCTATATTATGAGGGTTATTGTTCCTTATACTTTTGGTTTATTCAATTATTGTTTTATGTATGCAATATGTAAAATGTGAAAAATAGAGAACATGTAAAAATGCAATCACTCACAACCAGAAGAACACAAGATATACGCTAGGAAGTATTTTGGGAGAAAACCTAGCTAGAAAGTGAGACGACTCTACTCCGTCTTTCTCTAAACAAAAATAGATGCAAGTACAAAAAAATAAGCCATGTAACGTATGGGCTGCTACAATGCACAAATATTTTATTTTGTTTCTCTCTATCCCATCCCAGTTTCAACAACATTATTTGTTTGAGGAGGCCTCGATTATGTGGATCGTTTGGACTTTTTAGCCCTCTTTTATTTTTGCAATCCATTTTATAGAAAATCTGAATATGAAATCAAATTCTTCATGATGTTTAATTTCGAGTGAATTGTTTTTATTTAAGAAGACTCTTGAAATAAAAAATATTTCAATTTAAATAAAAGAGGGGAAAAAATATTAAATATTGCCTTCACATTTTCCTTGTTCATTGAAAGCACTAACTTTCATTAATGGATTAAAATATTCTTCCAATTAATCAAACGATTGGTCCATTTTAAGGCGCATTGTTGCACTTTTCATTTTGTTGCAATTGTTCATTTTAGCTTAATCAAAATAGAACATTTTCTATATTTTGTAACGCGTTTGAAATGAGAATAAATCATTGACTCTAATTAATCAAAATAAATTATTATTTTTATTTCAGTGAAATTTGCTAAAATTAGAATGACGGTATTGAGTTTAATATTAGGGAGATTTTCTATATGTTTAAGTACACTTAATTTTCTAATGTATAATTAAGTTTTTTTTAATAAGAAAAACTTGATTCTATGTGGAAAAAAGTGGAAAAAAGTTTTTAAAATGATGATGGATGTTAAGTAATTTTTATTTTTATTTTTTTTGTTGGTTATTTTTAATTTTTCTTTTCATTATTGTGGTAAGAAAATTATTCAAATTAATAAAAAAAAAGCTAAAAATTTGGATCTTTAGGTGTGTGAAAATGATTGTATTGTTCTTTATTAACATGTTAAGCTAACACTGTTTTTGTTGATGGTCTCACTCAAATTATCCCTCCTCCTATGCAATGGCATGTTTTGGCCCTATTATTGGCAATAACACCCAAGGCTTCTTGAAAGTTTGTTCCAAATGTATACTATGAGGTAATGACAACCCTTCACCTAAACTTGACATTGAAAATTTTGATGCTAAATATGATGGTTTATGTGATTTGTTTTGATTGGGCTCCATCTTGGGATACTATGTGGAAGAAGTGCCACTTGAGGGTTATCAAAAGCCATATCCAAAAGGTTCTACGAGCAATGCACACACATGTGCAACCTTTTCTTTTTCATAAAAGAAAAAGCAACAAATTTCTATTAAATAAAAATATGTTTACATACAACACACATATAGCATATGTCTTAGTATATTCCCCATATTACATATGACTCCTAATCCTATAGAAAACCTAGGGACAACAAGCCCTAAGCCACCTAACTATGAGAAAACAAGGAACAGGGCATGTTGACCCATTAATGAACCCCATAGAGAACACTAGATATAGCTCAACAAGGGATAGCCACTCATTAATATGTCAACGGCAGAAGATAATTTGATCGGTTAGAAACAACATTGAAAGTTACTTTTACTTTGACCGACAAGAAAAAAACAACGCTAAAAGATACTCTAACTAGCAAGAAAAGACTAAAGATTCTCTGACAGACCACTTCATCGCAACAAAAGGAACAATGCTTTACATTCAGAAAATAAAATCCAAGGGACAACAAACCCTAGGCTACTAAAGAAAAGAATCATTAACCAGGCACATAGGCCCACTAGATAACCCCAAAGGTAGCATCAAACATAGCCCAAAAATGGGAAAATATCCATTACAATGTTGCTCAACAAGACCCAATAGGATATCATTAGAAATAAAGGGCAAAAGGCCCACCAAAAACAAAGCCCCAAGGGGCACATACATTCCAGGGGAGAAGGTAACCCAAAAATGGATAGCAAAAGCATGGTCAGATGGCCCAAAACATCCCACCCTAACCCTAAAGTCGACGACCATCGATGTGTCTAGAAGCAACATTAAGCAGGGTCAAAAGGGCCATAGCGACTGATGAAAAAATCCACAATCGATGACCACAAGCACATCTGGAATCTAGAAACCACGACAACCAAGGAATGTGCAGTAGAAAAACCCCAAGCAGACGAAGCCCCACACATACAACTAGAGCACAAGTGACAACATCGAACAATGAATGACATAGCCCCATCACACCAAAACCCCTCTCCACAATAAGGCCTCCATGAATCGCCAACCATGGCCACACCTTCAAGGAGAAAACCTTGGCGGAAGGAAAACTAGGGGAGGTGGCTTGGGCTCAGCCAACCCACCAATTTCCTTCGTCAAAAAGTAATGGATTCAACGTATGATCTAGCATCAAATCCACAACTCTACACAACCCACGACACCCTGCAATTCCCTTCGAAGTTCGTATCTACTACCGAGGGTTCCTCTATGGCCATATGGTTGGCTCCAACGTCAACCCCACTATTTCTCCCTACAAACATGTGCAACCTGATCAAATGGTTTTTCATTTTCTAGTTTAATAGGCCTATGCATGTCCAACATATCTTATGGAACAACCCATGGGTCTATAAGAATACCCTAGTGGTTTTGAACTACTAGTCCCTGATCTGAATTGGATCCATGAAAATTATCGGAGTTCTATGACTATTTCAAATTATGACAGACTTCAAAATCTTGTGAATGATGAGCTATTAGGAAGGGTCTCTGGACAGTGGCAGTTTGTAGCCAGCACGGAATGATGAGGACCTTGGTCAAAGTGTGCTAACCGAGGCCCATGGAGACCGTACAGTGGCGCAAACTAGCAATTGGGAAATCCAAATCAGAAAACGAAAGTTGTTTCTGATGCACGATTAGTGCAAAGCACTAATTGCGCATCGCTGGGCAAAACCCCTCGAAATGGGAAAGCCTCGAGTGCTTGATCACAAGGGAAACCATGAAACCGTGGGAAAATCGCTAAAATGACAAGCGGGTCTTGCGCTCCAAAACCAATGGAATATCAGAGGCATTTTAGGCGGTAAGCGGGTTTGTCAGAGAACCCAGAGATGCCATTCACTGAATGACGCGTGTCTGGCGGATGAGAGAGAAAACCACTCTCATTGCGGGCTAAACTTCGAGCAAGTCATCCACACAATAAGAGCGATAACTGTAGGATCTGGAGGCCCTAGATCTAACAGCGGAGATTGCACCCGATGCGAAACCGGATTTGGAGGGAGAAATAAGCTACAACGCATAAAGATTTGAAGTCTGATTTGACCGCTGAGCTGGCGGATGAATCATTTCACAAGATAACCGAAATAACGACCGTTCGAGGAAGAGTTGGCGCTCAGTTCGTGAGGGGACAAGTGGCCACCTCCCTGTGAAACGTTACACAGTGGCGATGACACAGAGGCAGGGAATTCCAAGCGGACAGAGGCAAGCGATCCGAAGGGATGGAAGAGGAAGCAAACAGTCAAGGGACAAACTGGCTTTAAGCCACGAATAGACAGAGAACAGAGAAGAAGGAGAAGAAGGAGACAATGAAACAAAGGAGACAGAACAGAGAGTGAAGCAAGAAGCAGAGAACAGAGACATCGAGCTGACCTACAGAGCTAAGGCAGCATCGAGCAGATAGAACCAGGCTTGAGGGGTTCAAGCAATCCCTGAGAGGATATCTGTCGGGAACTGAGTACCAAATTGGACTCATCCCATTAAGACCAGTTGAGGTCGAGATTTAGTAAGGGGGAGTCTGTGCACTCTAGTGGCTTGGGGAATCCAAGAACCACCCTACTAAGCATCATCTATTTCAGGAGACTCAAATTGAGTTCCTCATTGTAAAAGCTTTGCTTAAAGACACAATAAAGAAGGCCACCACTGAAAGCTGGACCAGGAGATATAGCCTAGGAGGATTGGGTAAACTCATTATTAATTTGTTGTGTTTTGCGTTTGCTTGCTATGTTTCTCTTACTGTTTTCCAGTGTCTATGTATTTTGCAATCTTATCGATCTGTTGCCTAAGATAACATAGACACACACCAACACATGAGTCTGTAATACCTATATTAATTAATTAACTGAGATCACACACAAATGATTTTCAGATCAAGTGGTATCTGAGCTCTAGGCTGTTAAGGTTAGACAAGCTTGTGTTGGATTTAGCTACTGAATGCTAACTAGATCAAAGCTCAAATTAGGAGAAGGAGAGTTGGTCGAAACTAATCCTGAAATTGGAAGAGCCTATCCTCAGAAGACAATGTCGGAGGAAGGTTTTGTGGGGCCAGACCCTCAATTCATAGATAGTTTCCTAGCCATAAGATCCATGGTAGAGGAAATGTATAAGGACTTTAGAAAACACAAGGATGAAGATTCATGAGGCTCCAAACAAAATAAAGGAGAAGAAGAGTCTCTCCTCCATGACCACTCAAAAGGCAAAGGGAAAGAAGAAAGCTTTCTCACACCTCCTAATAGCCCTGAACATAAAGAGAAGACATCTTTGATTAAACTAGATGTTAAATTTGATTTACTAATATATGATGGAGAGTTGAATGCAGAAAAGCTAGACAATTAGATTAGAAAAATTGATGTTTATTGCAGAGTGTAGAGTATCGATTCAGACAAGAGCAATATTCAGCTGGCCAGCCTACACCTTGGAGGCACTGCCTTGGTTTGGTGGGAAGGCAGGACCCAAGCTGACATGAAGAGACATGGTAAGACTCTTTCTCTCTGGAGTGAATTTGTTTCTGCAATCAAAAAGCAATTCTATCCACTGGCCTACATGCAGCAAGCCATGATGAGCTAGCAAACTCTTTGATAGTTGAAAGGGCAAAGTGTACAAGGTTACACCCAAGAATTTAGGAAGAGAGCATTGATTCTAGGAGTCTCTTTAGACTCACCTGAGACTCTATTGAAGTACATCGATGGTCTACACAACTACATGAGGCGTACTATCCTCATGTTTAATCCCACTAGTATAGATGAGGTATCTGTTCAAGCTACGCATCTAGAAGCTAAAGGAAAGAATGGAAACCCAGAAGTTGGGGGATCATCCCAACCCACTGCAAGCAAGAATAAGGAGAAAAGAAACAGAAATGGAAAGCAAGGAAGGCCAATATTGCATAGAAAAGCAAGTCTTCGTGCACTCACTGTAAGAAGGATGGGCATGATGATGAGCACTGTTGGATTCTACATCCGGAGCTGAGACCTAAGAAGTTCGAGGGAAAGAAGAAGAAGACTGCTCCAGCTATTCAGAAAGATTTGGGGTCAAACTTGGGAGATGGAACAACCATTGTAGCCATAGGTATAAAAGGTAAGAATTCTGAAGCATCTACTAGTAATTCTACACAATCTACTATTGATGAAGAAAATGAGAGAAAAAGACATGAGCTTTTCCATATTTGAGTTATTTCCAAACATCAAAAGGTTGATACTTTGTTCGATAGTGGCTCACAAGTAAATTTAATTTCTGAAGCAATTGTAAAGAAGTTGGGATTAGTAACTACACCTCACAAGAAACCATAACCATTAGGATGGTTAAATGATAAAACACAACTACAAGTGACTAGACAATGCAAACTCAAGTTTTCTTTTGGGTCAGCATTTGTAGATGAGGTTGAGTTAGACATAATTCCTTTGGATATATGTGGAATTGTTTTAGAAAGTCCTTACTTGTATGATAGAAAAGCTATTTTCTATAGAGCTAAGAACAAGTATCTACTCATTAAAGATGGAATCGAATACTTTGCAAGATCTCATAAGCTCAAAAATAATTACACTCTCATAAACTCAAGGCAGATGAAACGAATGATAAACTCATGCAAACAATTTTTACTGATGGTTGTAAAGGAAAAGAAACCTGATAAAACCAATGTATTTGAGGGTTGTGATGCTAAACAGCAAGCTGATTTAGAAACAGTTGTTTCAGAGTATGATATCTTGTTTCAAGAACCTAAAGGTCTGCCACCCAAAAAGGAAATAGTGCATGAAATTAATTTGCAGCAAGATGCTCCATTGCCTAACATTGGAATGTATAAGTTGTCCGCTTTAGAGAACGCAGAAATCAAGAAGCAGGAGCAGGAGTTGCTCGAGAAGGGGTTCATTAGACCTAGCACATCACCATGTGGGTCACCAATCATTTTGGTGAGAAAGAAAGATGGCTTGTGGAGAATGTGCATTGATTACCGAGCACTGAATAAGATAACAATAAAAAATCGTTATCCCCTTCCTC
>APFE030362372.1:1076-19437 GCA_000404065.3 Pinus taeda | reverse complement strand
GAAAGAAGCTGTTTATTTTTCCAAGTTAGACTTGCATAGTGGATATCATCAGGTCAGAGTTGCAGAACAAGATGCATGGAAGGCTGCTTTCAAAACAAAGCAGGGATTGTATGAGTGGCTAGTTACGCCTTTTGGCTTAACTAATGCTCCTGCTACTTTCATGAGAATAATGAATGATGTACTCAGACCTTTTCTTGATGATTTTGTTATTGTATATCTAGATGACATTATGATATTTAGCAAAACATGGGAAGAACATTTAAAGCATGTTAAGCAAACATTAGATGTTTTGAAAAGAGAAAAACTCTATGTTAAACTCTCAAAATGTGAATTTGGGAAAACATCTTTGAATTATTTGGGACATATAGTAGGGGATGGTGAATTGAAGATAGATCCCTCTAAGGTGGCAGCCATTGTGAACTGGCCTAAACCCAAATCTACTACAGAAGTTAGGAGCTTCTTAGGAGCATCACAATATTGGAGAAAGTTCATTTCTAACTTTTCCTTAATTGCAACTCCCTTACATGCTTTAATAGGATTGGACAAGGTGTTTCAGTGGGAAGGCAAACAGCAGAAAGTCTTCGACACCTTGAAAGAAAAGATTAGTACAACACCAGTACTGGCACTACCTGATCTTCAAAGACCATTTGAGATCCAAACAGATGCCAGTGACTATGCCATGGGAGCAGTGTTGACACAGCACGGTAAACCCATATGTTATCATTCTGAGACATTTAATTCTACAGTAGTTAACTATCCCACATATGATAAAGAATTGTATGCCTTAGTACAGAGTGTGAAAAAGTGGAAAGATTACTTAATGGGAAAAGAGACAGTAATACATACTGATCATCAACCACTTCAATATCCACACTCCAAAACTAAGTTGTAGCAATCAAGACACTATAGATGGATGGGTTTTCTACAACAGTTTCATTTAGTCATCAGATATAAAAAGGGCATACACAATAAAGTTGCAGATATGTTATCTAGACCCATTATAAATGCATCTACTATACTTAAGCATAATTCTGTGTTACATGAGAGCTACATTAAACAATATGCTCAAGATATAGACTTTAAAGATGTATATGCAACTTTAAGTCAAGGAAAACGAGCAGAAGAATTAGATTATCATGTAAAGGACCGACTCCTATATCATTGTGGGAAGCTATGCATTCCATAAACTGAAAGAGTAAAGATAATTCAAGAAGCACACACTTCTCTAATATCAAGTCACTTTGGGGTAAGTAAAACAGTTGCACAGCTGCAAAGATTTTGTTATTGGACAAAAATGAACGAGATAGTTTCTAGATGTGTAAGAGGGTGTACTATGTGTGATAAAAGCAAGCCCAACAATAGAAAACTAGGCTTGTACACTCCATTACCAGTTCCTTCTCATCCTTGGGAAAGTGTTTCCATGGATTTTGTTGGAGGACTGCCTAAATCTAGGGCCGCGACTATCTGTATGTTGTTGTGGATAGGTTCAACAAAATGTGTATTTTGATACGTTGTAATAAACCGATTACAGCTGAACAAACTGCAAAACTGTTCTTTCAACATGTATGGGTTCATTTCGGATTGCCCACTTCCATTATATCTGATCGAGACACTCGATTTGTGGGAAGGCTTTGGTCAAGTCTGTGGGAACTAATGGACACCAAACTGAAGAAAAGCACAACTTTCCATCCACAAACTGATCGCCAGACAGAAGTAGTCAACATGACAGTAACCCAGTTACTTAGAGGATATTGCAGTAAGCATCCTAAGCTTTGGGATGAATATTTGTGTTATGTGCAGCATGCTTACAACCGAGCCAAACATTCTTCTACACAGAGATCTCCTTTTGAGACCTGTTTTGGTTTCACTCCAAGGTCCCATTTGGATTTTGTCTTTGGTAAGGACACAACAGTTGAGGGACACAACGATGTGGATAGGGAAACCAGGTTCATTGAACAACTCCAAGAGATCCACCAGGCAGTACAAGAACAACTGGAAAAGAGCCAAGCCAAAATGCAAGGCAAGGCATGAAAAGCATCGGATGGAGCATAGTTTCCAAGTTGGTGCTAAATTCTGGCTGTATATCAGCGAGGACAGAATGCAAGGTGAAGGTAAAAAGCTAAAGCCTATCAGGTATGGACATTTCAAGATACTTGAGAAGATTGGTGAGAATGCTTTTCGCCTTGATCTACCAACCTACATGCACATCTACTCAGTGGTAAATGCAGATAGCTTGAGACTATTTGAACTTTCGTTAATTGAAGACCTTGAAGAATAGAGTCAATTGCCTTCTATTGATGACCTGCTACTTGAATATCTTAATGAATTGTAAGAAGACACAGTTCTGGATAGGAAGGTGAGAACGACGCGCAGGGGAGATGTTGAGTACCTCAAGATTAGGCTCAGGGGTTCAAAGCCGAGCAATGCAAAATGGATAGAGATTGGATAGGTGAGAAAGTTGTATCCTCACTTAGTTGATGCTTGAAAACTAACTTTTGGTGGTCCAAAATATTTTTCAGTGGGAAGGTTGTGATCCAAATTGGATCCATGAAAATTATCAGAGTTCTATGATTGTTTTAAATTATGACAGAATTCAAAATCTTGTGAACGATGAGCTATCAGAAAGGGTCTCTGGACAGTGGTAGTTTGTAGCTAGCACGGAACGATGAGGACCTTGGTCAAAGCGCGCTGATCGAGGCCCATGGAGACCGCGCAGTGGTGCAAACTAGAAATCAGGAAATCCAGATCAGAAAACAGAGGCTGTTTTTGATGCGATCGCGCATCGCTGGGAAAAACCCCTCGAAATGGAAAAGCCCCGAGCGCTCGGTCATAAGGGAAACCATGAAACCGTGGGAAAAGTGCTAAAACGATATGCTGGTCCCGCGCTCCAAAACCGACGGAATATCGGAGGCATTTCGGGTGGTAAGCAAGTTTGTTAGAGGACCTAACGATGCCATTCACTGAATGACGCGTGTCCAGCGGATGAGAGAGAAAACTGCTCTCATCGCAGGCTAACGTTCAAGCAAGTCGTCCACATGATAAGAGCGATAACCGTAGGATCTGGAGGCCCTAGATTTAACGACGGAGATTGCACCTAATGGGAAACCGGATTTGGAGGGAGAAATAAGCTACGACGCATAAAGACTTGAAGTCCAATTTGACCATTGAGATGGTAGATGAATCATTTCACAAGATAACCGAAATAACGGCCGTTCAAGGAAGAGTTGGCGCTTAGTTCGTGAGGGGACAAGTGGCCACCTCCCTGTGAAACGCTACATAGTGGCGATGATGCAGAGGCAGGGAATTCTAAGCAGATAGAGGCAGGCGATCCGAAGGGACAGAAGATGAAGTGAACAGTTAAGGGACGGATTGGCTTTAATCCACAAATAGACAAAGAACAGAGAAGAAGGAGACAGTGAGACAGAGGAGACAGAACAAAGAGTGAAGCAAGAAGCAGATAATAGAGACATCGGATTGACCTACAAAGCTAAGGCAGCATCGAGCAGACAGAACCAGGCTTGAGAGGTTCAAGCAATCCCTGAGAGGATATCTGTCGGGAACTGAGTACCAAATTGGACTCATCCCATTAAGACTAGTTGAGGTCGAGACTTAGTAAGGGGGAGCCTGTGCACTTTAGTGGCTTGGGGAATCCAAGAACCACCCTACTAAGCATCCTCTATTTCAAAAGACTCAAATTGAGCTCCTCATTGTAAAAACTTTGTTTAAAGACACAATAAAGAAGGCCACCACTGAAAGCTGGACCAGGAGACGTAGCCCAGGAGGATTGGGTGAAATCCTTATTAATTTGTTGTGTTTTGCGTTTGCTTGATGTGTTTATCTTACTATTTGCCAGTGTCTGTGTATTTTGCAATCTTATCGATCCGTTGCCTAAGATAACATAGGTACACACCAGCACATGGGTCTGTAATACCTATATTAATTAATTAATTGAGATCACTCACAAGTGATTTTTAGATCAAGTGATTTTCAGATCAGTCCCTGACTTTTCCATTGACAAAGAAGCATAACTAAAATTCCTAGTATGGGTATGTTAGGTCCCTATAATACTAGTATAGCCCCATATTGTTATTGTTGTGCCCCATAGAAGCCCACTATTGTTATTGTTGTGCCCTTACACTATTATTGTTATGCAGGTCTTGATAATATTATGACCCTTTAGACTCTTATATATACCAAGGAGACCTTGTCATTTGTATCATCCAAGAATTGTTCATTTATGTGATGTAAAAGGAGTTTCCCCCCTCAAAGAGTCTTATTTTCAAGTCCTTGATCTATATTTTTTCTATTTTGTGATTTGGTTACATAACATTTGGTATCAGACCTTTGGATCCTAGGGTTTCGTGAGGGTTTCACTGCTTCAAACATGTCATCTTGCAATTTTTGCTATAACGTTTTTCTTGCAAGGCTTTAGAAGTTGAAATTTCAACCACGTGGAGAAGAAATATTAATGAACATCGTGTAAAAGTTCATAGCTTTGATTTATATATTCTTGGAGATATGGCTTAAGGAAGTTAGGATTTTGTATGCTCCAAGATTCTGCATCAAACAAGTGTCTCAGGGAAAATCGCCATAACTTTCCTTTTAGGTATTCAAATTGAATTTCATAAAAATTGGCTAAAATTTCACATAATGTAGTTTATTGAGTAATATTTTTACGACCAAAGGTTGAAACAGTAACACGTGGAATTTTGTACAAGTCTGCTCTACTGAACTAGTCCATAAGCAGATCATCTTGGGAGGTTTGACCTAACTTTAACTTGAAGAATCCAATCTCAGTCTAACTGGTGGGGTTGGAAATATGACACATAGGGCTACTGTAGATGACATTCATACCTTATGAGGCTAAAATCATAGAGACAAAATAATTTCAATATCATTCTATCAACAAGTTCAAAATCAAGCTCTAAAAGGTGTGTATTTTTAAATTTGCATAAATTTTGTTTGAAAATAAGTTTGGAGTGATTCAAAGTGCATAGTGAAACATATATATCATTAATTAGTTCTAAACTTCCTCCAAAACAAAAAAATTCTACACCTGTTACGCCCTCAGAAAGCTCTACTGTGACACATGAAGAGGATGAAATGCAACAAGATATATCAAAATTGTGGGAACAAGTGAATTCTCACTCTCACAAAGAGAAATGAATGTTAATATGGATGGTTAAGAATAAAAAATAAAATAATATATGATTGCTAAGATGTATGGTTTAGAAGCAAAAGTAAAAGAATACATGGAAGGCTTGAAGGAAGGTTTGACAAAGATTCTACAGGAAATGCTTGCTATTGGTGATAAGGTAGTCCATGAAAATCATGATGGGATCAAAAGGAATGTGAATAATGATTTTAGAGACTCTAACGTTGGGTTGAAGATCCATCACATTCCAAAAATAGATATTAGGAAGTTTGATGACAAGGGTATGGTAACATGGATATTATAAATGGAGAAATTATTTCACCTACATGATGTGCCACACACACAAAAAGTACGCATTACATCTTTATATTTAGAACCCAATTAATTTGTGTGGTATTGATGAATTTTTTCTCGTAAATAAATTGTCACATGGACAATTTTTATGGAGGAATTGGTAGCACATTATGAGGATACAAAGAGCAATACTTTCTTTAGCTAATTGATAAATCTCAAACAAAAGGGTTCAATGGGGGAGCACATTGAGGAATTCCAAAGATTGAATATAAAGGTAAATGATATTCCAGAGGAGCATATGATTGATGTTTTCATAGATACTTTGAAGGATAACATACAACATGAGGTTCAACTTTGGGAACCTAATTCATTGGAAAATGCATTCAAGGTGGCAAGAAAATTTGAAAGGAAAATTATGGCAACAAGGAGGTCTACCACAACGATAAAGATGGAAGTGTTGCTGCTTCTAGCCTTGCACAACCTACAAGGTTGACACCACAACAACTGGAGGAATAAAGAGCAAAAGGGATTTGTTACAGTTGTGATAGAAAATACACTAAAGGTCATAAGTGTGCTGAGAAGAAACTATTTTAGATAGCTTGTGAAGAGGAGGAAGAAAAGTAACTAGAAACATCAATAGATGAGGACATACACCAAGAACCAACCCTAGATAAAGAAGAAATAAACTTGACCATATCTTGTAATGCATTGGTAGGAATTACCACTCCTTAAACTCTCAAGATAAAAGGATATATAAAGAAGAAAAAATAATAGCGTTGATCGATTTAGGTAGTGCCCATCATTTTATTCATTGTAATATAACCAAGGAATTGAATTGCTTTCTATGTAGAAATCTAATAAACTAATAAACCATTCATAAAATAAATAGCAGAAACATACCCAAACTAGACATGCCAGAAAAGGCCCGAGCCTCACTGTATTCCTCTCATTCTCAATCCAATGTACAAATAATGATAATAGTACAAATAATACATGAAGAAGTTTGTCTCAAGATAGTGCGTCTATCTTGAACAAACTTGGTTGAGATATTTTCTCAACAAAACACTAATCTAGGAGAACTAGTTGGAGAGAATCTCTCACCCTAACTAAACTCCCTAGTTTGAGGAACTAACTCCTAATTCTCAAGATTTGATTTATTTAATTATAATTTTGGATTTATAATTGTTTTATTATGAGAGTGAGGCTAACATATCCCCCCCCTCAATGACAAATCCAAAATAAGAACAATGAACCCTCTTCCAAGTTCTCAAGCTGATCCTTAAAAAACATTTGCCGAAAAGACCGCCAAAGATGTATGCTGAAGAAACTACAATATGAAGAGACCGTAAGTCAGCTGCATGTCTGATTCATCTCTGAATGTCGCTTGACAACTTCATTGCCAAGATGCAAAAGGATCCAACTGTCCTTTGCTTGAAATCAACCTCCTGTGTCCACTGAAAAAATTTGATGAATGCCCACTGGTGTATTTGTTTGTCCACTGACAAAAGTTGATGAACACCCATTGGCGAATCTGTTGATGATGACTGCCCACTGGATGATGACGTTGAAAAAAAACTCACTTTTTCTTTTGCTGTGTTTGAAAACTTCTCACTACTGACTTTGTTGTCGATCGCCCACTGGCGAATTTGTTGATGCTCACTCGCTGATGAAAATACCCACTGGCTGCTTTGCTGATGTTTTCGAGACTTTTAGTCTTACAACCACTGTCAATTTCATTGACATTTCCCCCCCTTTGTCAACTGAAAGGAGAGACAATTATTTTCACTTGATTTCTGAACTCCCCCCCTTCAGGTGTAGGAGAGTTTCACTGGTGTACTCCCCCGTTCATCTGCACGAGAGTACCATCTTCATTTTTAATGTTGGCTACAATATGTGTGAGTAAATGCGATTGTAAAACTTATGCAATCTTCTGACCGTGGATGACCATTCCCAGGAATCAATCCATGAATAATTTATATTCAATCTGGTTGATTTTTGTTGTTTGCTGCATTGTGCTGATGAATGATTTGACTTGCCAACATGGTGACAAGGATGGAGATCAAAACACTGATCTTCCAGATGACCGATTTTTTGGCAATGAAGGCATTTTGGTTTGGCTGCAACTTTAGTTTGCGTGTATTGTTTTTTGTCTTCAACTTTCTCAGAACTAGCCGATGTGATTTGTGCAAGAAACCCTGCACTGAAAAACTTAATGGGCCTTGAATAATTTGGGATATGCAAGTTGGCGTCATCTTTGACATATCCTAAGCCTCGTCGATTTTTGTTACTTTGGATTTCTTCCCATGGATTGATGATTGGTTTGGAAGAAAGTTGAACTGGATCAGGGACCACTTCGACACTTGAAGTTGGTTGGATCAGTGACTTGGAATCATCAACTGTATTTGTATTGTTCAAAGACTTGGAAGCATCACTCTTCTCTAGCAACTCAGTTCTTTGTAGTTGCGACTCCAGTTGAAGGAACTCAATCATTTCATGTGCATGTTGAAGATGCACTTGAATATCAACAAGAGTTGTTTTGCTGATGTTCACCATGTTGCCAGCTGATGATAAAATCAAATTGTTAAGAATTTTGGACAGTTGAATGTGTGCTGCCATGTTAGCTTGCTCACTTTGAATTCAGGCTCGCTTGTACTGTTGCTTGAACTCTTGATTTCACGCTCGCTTGATGACGATTGCTTTGCTTGAATTCTTCACTGACACTTTGTGAATGCTTCAATAAACTTCACACTGGCTCATTTGTTGTAGATGTCATGCTTTGAAATTTCACACTTGATTTTAACACGCTTGCTTGCTTGGATATTTGAATGACACACTTGCTTGCTTTGTTGTTTAAATGACACGCTCGCTTGCTTTGTTGTTTATTACACTTGCGTTAAATAATGGCTTGATTTGATGCTCACTAGAATTCACACTTGTTTGATGATGATTGCTTGCTAGATGGCTTGCTTGAACTTGCTTGATTGATTATTGACACGTTGTGTCTTCTTGAATGTGCTGATTTAAAAAAAAAGAAGGGTGTTGAACACTGTCGAAAATGCACCCAAGAAACAAATGACAAGTTCAATCTTGATGACTCAGTTGAAGACTTACTTGACTTAATGTATTCACCTTAACAATTCAAATTAGGGTGTCGGTTACAACCGAGAATGCACCCGTACAATTCAGTTAAAACATGTTTATCTACAAGTGATACAAAAAGTGTTGATGATGTTGATGTCATCTTGGATTGAAATGCTTGATTTTGTAGCGTCCTTAATTTGATTGCTTTGATTACATGATGTGAAATGTGCTTGCTTGGAAGATCATCTTATCAAGTTGATGATGTGACGCTTTGTGCTTGTGTACTTAAGCTTGATTACAAGAACTTGATTAAGCATTCTTACACTTATGCTTGCTTATGTGCATGTAGTTGTTTAAGCATAATACAAAGGGAGAATTTTGATAATCTGAATACACGTCATGCACACACATTCATTACACGGTGTACCTAAGATACCCTTATTCAATTTCGGGTAGATCTAGGACACTTCAACACCACAAAAAAATTATGTCTTTATTAAGTATTGAAGTACATCAACCTTCACAACATTGTGAGTGAAATTTCTCAAACAATGAGACTGCCAAGCTAACAAATTCTTGAAGCAACTTGTCTTCAAATTTAAAAAGAACTTTTCAAACCACGAGTTACAACCTTATCACTCCAAAGATCTATAAATCACACCTTATCGCTCCAAATTTCAAAATACTTTCACCTTATCATTCTTCAAATCATCAACCTTATTCACCCTTATGACTCCCAAATAAAAAATTATTTTATCCACTCCTTATCTCTCCCCAAAAACACTATAATTAAAAAATACACTTTTCAATTTCAATTTCAAGCTTTATCCACCTATTATTAAAAAAAAAATATGAAGCCCCTTTTTAAATAAGAGAATTAAAAAATGAATTCAAGTTTATGGAGTCACTTGAAAAAGTGAACGAATCTCCCTTTTCTTTGAAAGATCAAAGCACATGTTAAACAATTCATAAAGCGCACCTTTAAAAGTTTTTTGTTTTTTGGGGGACAAGTGGCTCAACGCGGTCATTTTTTTAAAATGTCCTTGCTTCCTCCATGGTGGTTCAACGATATATTCATGTTGCAAAACTCTAGGCCGCAACAAAAATCCGGGATGATATTTTTTTTCACACAGGTCCTGTCCATCCATGGTTAGCACTTTCAAGCTGGCTTTCTTCGCTGCTGACTACTTCAGTGATTTTTCACACTATTGGCTTTTGGTTCAATTCCAAACTCCTCTATTTTGTATTTCTTTCAAACCGTCCTTTTAGTCACAACCAAATTTGATCTCTTTGCACTATGCTAGGCTCAAATCCACAAAGCAGATCACTCCACACATTCATAAACTACTCCACGCAGATCCAATAGATCAAAATCCTTGTAGGAGGACCTGGAACTGACCCAAAGGGAAAAACCTGATCCCTGAAATGAACCGGATGAGTATTCAATCAGAAAAGTAATTTCTGAAGTGATGCAAATTGAGATTCAATACCAAACCTAATTACTGAAATCACCCGATTAGTTGTTCTCATTGAAGTGATACTTGACCCAAATGCTGCTATAAACAAACATTTCTAGGCCAAATGATGAAGAGACATTAGATATATGAGCTTCTTTGTTTCCCCGTGGAGACATCACTTCCACATTTCTCAGCCAGCTTTCTCGCTCGCTCAGAAGGGGTACAACAAAACAATATATTTCTCACTCCCACTTTTGAATGGTGGTTATATTAGAGAAAACAGATTGTAGATGTTATGAATTTGTGAAGGTTCGAGACGAGATTTTGGATAGGACTATACAGATGTGGATGATCGATCTCTCGATAGTGCAGTGGCTACATAAATCCCATGTTTATCAGGAAGCAGTAACGCCCATTCTAGCTTGGTCAAGGATAAAAGGTTCCCCGCGGTGCCTCTCCTTTCACAATTTCCCACGTCATATAGCTCTAATCCTCCATCGTTGAGTAGTGGCTCTCATGTTTTAGTATGTTACTTCTATGAACAACGATGAAACCCAATTTCCTCCAGCTCTGCACCACCAGCAAAACATGCTATTGAATGGCGAGAAAGAGGTTTACGATTCGATTCTCTGTGGAGACGCAGGAAAAGGAAACAAAGAAAAGCAAGGAAGACCCGGCTGAGAAACGGTTGCTCGATTTGCCACTGGAGAATTCTTTCTCGGCATCGCTGCGCGGTTCTTAAAATATCGGCCCTCCAAATGTGGTCGTTGAGAAATCCTTCACAGTCCCTCACGCATGCCGAGGTTTCTTCCAGTCAGCCATAAACCAGAAATTCGCAAGTCCAAAACTAACTCTGCAGCCATATTCAACTTTGAGATCTGCTCAAAAAACTATAAAGAAACCACATAAAAAGAAACCATAGTGTTTTAATGCACAATAGATTTATCAATTTCTCAACAGGCTATGGCTTCGATACCAATGGTAGAAAACTAAATCAACTAATAAAATATTAATAAAATACACAGACATAGAAATATAGAGAAACCAGACATGGCGGAAAACTAAATCAACTAATAAAATATTAATAAAATACACAGACATAGAAATATAGAGAAACCAGACATGGCAGAAAAGGCCTGAGCCTCACTGTATTCCTCTCATTCTCAATCCAATGTACAAATAATGATAATAGTACAAATAAATACATGAGGAAGTTTGTCTCAAGATAGTGCCTCTATCTTGAACAAACTTGGTTGAGATATTTTCTCAACAAAACACTAATCTAGGAGAACTAGTTGGAGAGAATCTCTCATCCTAACTAAACTCCCTAGTTTGAGGAACTAACTCCTAATTCTCAAGATTGATTTATTTAATTATAATTTTAGATTTATAATTTTTTTATTATGAGAGTGAGGCTAACATTCTATATCCAGCACTAGAGTGTCAAGTGATGGTTGCAAATGGAGGAACTATAAATTGTTCAGGGAAGTGCCATAATATCAAGCTAACCATGGGGGAATATGTATTGAATAGTCTAATGCTTTCCTTTCCAATGGGTGGTGCTGATGTTGTATTAAGAGTCCAATGGTTACAATATTTAGGGATGATAACTTTTAACTTTTCTAGAACGTTTCTTGAATTTTTTCCGGGAAGGAAAGGAAATTGAATTACGATATATCGTAGGGAAGCCAAGGAAGGTAATCAACTCGAATGGCATGAAAAATATTTTGAAGAAAGAAAAATAAGGTGTAATTACACAATTATGTTCACTAGATGTTCAAACATTGAAATAATCCATTTCTCCAAATCTCCAAAGAGTCCTAGACAATCATTGCAAGGTATTTGAGACTCCCAAAAGTCTCCCACCTATTCGTGATCATGATCATGTTATTCACTTGATTCTAGAAAGTATTCCTCCAAAAATTATGCCGTACAAATATCCTTATGCCCAAAATAGTGAAATTGAACGCATAATTGCAGAAATGTTAGAGGCATGTATAGTTCAACCTAGCCAAATTTATTTCTCTTCTCCAGCAGTATTGGTGCACAAGAAGGATGGATCGAGGCGTATGTTTCTAGATTATACAGAGATTAATAAGATCACTATTAAAGATAAATTTTTCATTCTTGTCATTGATGAATTGTTGGATGAATTACATGGAAGAATTTACTTCACCATGTTGGATCTTTGTTCAAGATATCATCAAATTAGAATGAAGACAAAAGACATTCCAAAAACAACATTCATAACTCATGAAGGTCATTATGAATTTTTGGTCATGCCTTTTGGCCTTACCAATGCACCTTCCACATTTCAAGGTTTGATGTATTCCACTTTCAAACCATTTTTTAGAAAATTTGTGTTAGTATTTTTTGATGATATATTAATCTAAAAAAAGTCTTCGAAAGATCATGTTTAACATGTTGAAAATGTGCTTAAACTATTGGAGGAGAAGCAATTGTATGAAAAACCTCCAAATTTTTCTTTGGGGTACATGACGTGGAATATTTGGGTTATATTGTATCTCATGAAGGTGTTAAGGTAGACCCTAACACAATTAAAGCCATCAAGGAATGGAAAATCCCCACAACCCTAAAGAATCTTCGATGATTTTTTTGGTTGACAGAGTATTATCACAAGTCTTTTAATAATTATGGGAAAATAAAAACACCTCTAACAACATTATTGAATAAAGAGCATTTTTTTGGACTCCAAAAGAAATGAAGGGTTTTGAACATCTTAAAGAAGCAATGTGCCAAACTTTGATCTTAGCTACTTGATCTGATTAAGAAAATTAGTTTTGTTGTGCTAAAATTCCTTTTCAAACTACATTAAATATACTTGAGGATTTTTGAGATTGTTTTCAAGTTTAAACATGGGTTTTTGAGTGTTTTTATTTAATATTTATGTGCAAATTTACATAAACAAATGTCTGAACAACAACAAATGACAGACTAAAAATCGCCATAAACAATATCACAACACATGATGAAGGATTTCACCCCTCTTGGGCTACGTCTCCTTGGTCCAGCTTCTAATGTCTTGGCCCTCTCTATTATGCTAAAAAATGTGAATACATCAGTTTACAATGCTCATAATGCTCTAAACCCTGTTTCAATGGCTCCACAATGCCCAAAAATGCCTATGTAGCCTCTTTTTGCTCATGATTTGGTAAAAACTGAAGAAGTTATGGCCTTTCCCAATCTTCTGCTAACCACACCACAAATTCCCCAAAATGCAACATCGTCCTACAATTTCTCCCGCAAATTGTGCTAATGAAGCGAAAATTTCACTGAAAATCGGGTGAAATTGTTGGAGAGTTAAAATGCCTGCTAATTCTTAAGGGTTGAAAATTGAGAACATGTGCCCAGGGCTAAGGCCAATGCCCTCCCCCTGCTGGTCGGGCCCCCACTCCTCCGCCACAGTGGTCACGTGAGTTCTTATGTAACTGCAAGCTGGCCCCATGCAGGTTGGCCCAACCTTCGAACTCCACGCTAAAACACTTTAAACTATCTGCGTGAACATAGGGGTTAAGAAACACCCTAGTGGCGTATTGGTAACCACTGTTGTTGTGTGTTGGGAGGTCGCGGGTTCAACCCCCACTACCTCCACCTAGACTATAACACAGTTTTTGGTGGCCTCCTAGGCTGCCACGTGGTGGCCTCCAGCTGGGCCATGTGTTAGCCCATGATTGGCCATCATTCCAACCAATAAAAAACATGGTATTTCAACTAATGAAACAAAGCCACTTGTCAGAAACCCATTCGCCGAATGAACTTTGACCAAGTCAAACTGCCACATACCCTGCCCATTCAGCGCCATGTCAACAGTATAAATTGCTTACTGGGTTGTCCTTTTTTTTTTTAAATTCGCCTATTTGGGAAAGTGAACAAAACTCGTTTATGGAGTCATATAGAGTCTGTTTAACACGAAATGAGTTGTGCCAGATTCAGGATGACGAGCACTATGCGATTGTCTAGGTTCCAGACCAATCTGACAAGTTTGAATTTTGAGCTATTTTTTGAGCACCTGATTATTCCTCCCATTTGGAAGCCTTTTGGACCATAAAATATCACTTTTACTTATCTAGCAGGTGAGGGTACAATTCCCTCACCTTTCCAATCTCGATCCATTTGGCCTTTGAAGGATTTGTTCCCTTGAGCCCCACTCGAAGGTAATCCACATTCCCAAGTTATGAAGACCTTGTTCTTTTGTCAAGAATGGTGTCTTGTTGTAGTTCATCAATATATTCAAAAGAAAAATCCTCAATGGAAGGAATTTGGACATTTTCTCCTTGATCTTCTATCAAAGGATGCTCATAGAACCTTAAGTTGTCAACATTAACAACAACATAAATTTTCATATATGAAGGCAAATCCAACCTAAAGGCATTGTTACGAATCTTTTTCAAAATTATGGATGGACCATATCTAGTTGGTTTCAATTTTTTACCTTCTCCTTAGAGCCTCTCTTTGCTAATTTGAAGCCAAACTTCATCACCGACTTGGAATTTGTGATCTACACGATGCTTGTCGTGCCTTGCTTTGTACTTGCCTTGGTTCTTTTCAAGATATTCTTGAACTCTTTGGGGCACCAATTGGATTTGTTCAATGAACCTTCTTGCTTTGTCTATGTCACTATGACCATCAATAGAAACATATTTCCCAAAAATTAAATCCAAAGGGGACTTAGGCAAGAATCCAAAACATGCCTCAAATGGCAATGTTTGAGTTGAAGAGTGCTTGGCCCGGTTGTAAGCATGATGAATATAGTGCAAATGTTCATCCCACAATTTAGGATGCTCACTGCAATACCCACAAAGAAGATGTATCACTGTCTTGTTCACCACCTCTGTTTGACCATCTGTTTGCAGATGAAATGTTGTACTCTTTTTCAATTTGGTGTCCATGAATCCCCACAAGCTTGACCAAAAATTCCCAACAAAGCAAGAATCTCGATCACTAACAATGGATGTGGACAATCCAAAATAAACCCATACATTCTAAAATAATATCTGAGCAGTTTGTTTAGTTGTAACTTGCTTTTTACATGGCATCAAAATATACATTTTACTGAACCTATCCTCAACTACATACAAATAATCGTGACTTCTTTTTGACAATGGAAGACCTCTTATAAAATCCATAGAAAAACTCTCCCACGGTCGTGAAGGAACCGGAAGTGGTGTGTACAATCCTAAATTCCTATTTCTAGGCTTACCGACTGCACATAATGAACATCCTTTAATAAAACGTGACACACTTTCAAGCATATGAGTGATCCAGGTCCAGGTGTGACAAAGGACCCTTCCAAGACCTTTCACTTTCGTGATGTGTTAAATTGCATTTTTAAAAGAACATAAATGAATACATCTGCATGTTGTAAAGAAGAGGAACACAACAATCATCAGCAACATAAAATAACAAGACGTTGATAACGAAGTTCATCTAGGAGGGACTACGTCTCCGGGAATCGGTGTCAAGATGGTGTAGGTCTCTGCATTAAGTGCTGTCAATATTGATGATGTACATAAGAGGTGACATCGCTATCATACAAGGAAAATTCCCTCACGCAGAAGTGGCTCCAAGAGATGTTCCGCTACAGGAACTCTTAGTCAAAAGGACTCCTATCAGTATGACATAAAAGTCATGTATGATGATCATCTCGCCAACATGGCGTAAAAGGGATCTTAATGCAAACATACATGGTGACAACATGAGTATCCCATCAACATAATGACAAAGGGATCGCAAACAAAACATGATGAATCATGACAACAAGTACATCACACAGATGATTCTGCATCACATCAAGCAGGAATCATGAAAACAAGTAAGAAACAAGATCCCACATCAAAGATCAAACATCAAACATCAAATAGGGATCTGTACAACACAATGCATAGCAAAAGAAGTACATGAACATATTGCATATACCTCACATCTAGGGGCCATCTGAAGAAAAGGGTGCCAAGATGCTGAAGCTGTTCGTACCATCGATCTCATGGTGTCCAATCTCATGGAAATCGCTGTGCACACATGAATGCTGACACCTACACTCCACTTAGAAAAATGGCCGAAAAAAGAAATGAGCAAATGGAAAATCTAAACACACCATCAAATTTGTGGCGTCAAATAATGAAAAATCGACTGTCAAATTTCTGAATTCTAAGAAAGTGGAAATCTAGGGCTTAAAGAATCTTTTAGATTCCCCCTAGATTCCTCAAAGATTCCCTCCTCCGGGTCATCTACAAATCTGCTACTCAAATCAGGAAACTAACTACATCATCAGGTTGGTTTTGCTGAGAGGTGTAAGATCAACATAAAATTTGTCCAATTTAGACACTGCAAAAATTTCACTTTCTTGGAAATTTTGCTCCTTCATAGTTCCATCTGCATTAAACATTAATTAAAAATTTTTGCGTCTCAGTTTCCGTGCCTGCTCCTGGTTCCTCCATCCGAATGCTGGGTTTATATCATTTTCCAGGTGGAGGTATCAATGAGGACCCTTGTGGGTCGTTGGTATGGTTGGCGGATTGCATGGAGGTGGGTCGGGTTCAAACCCCGCCCACTCCAAAATGGCATGCAAGATTCTTTTGGTTAACCACTTTTTATTTATGTATTTAAATGACGTGTTTTTTTATGGGTTGGTGGTAGAATTAATTTTGGAACCGGGAGAGGTTTGTTTGTGGGTTGATATATTTGTTGCGTGTTATATGGTATGTTTTAAAGTTTGTTGTACATGGGGCCGCTCGGTGGGGGCCAGCCCATGTGGGCAGGGTGAGTTCAATCCCCGATGGCCCCGCCTTAGCTCACGGCATGTATTGAGTGTTGGGGTGTGACGGGGGTCATGGCCTGCCACCACTTTAAATATATATTTTTTTAATTCCTCACTATAAAAGAAATTGGTCGTTTGTTGGAAAATTCAAAAATTGACTGTAGGAGAAATTTTAATGAAGCCACAATTTCACCTGGAATCTGGCCGGAGTTGGTTGGATTCCGTCCACAGGAAAAATTCCAAATTGTGTCTTCATTAAGCTTGTCCGCTCAAGAAAAGTCAACCAAACTTTGACTGCCTCTATCTCCTTCATCTGGACTCGGATTGACGAAGCATTCGCACCACCATGATCAGGATGACGAGATCTACGCTCTGGTCCTAGTTGTAAATCATTCCGATCACTTTGATTTTCGAGCTTTCATAAGCCCTCTTTGTCCTGTGTGTCTTTGGAGCCACCTGGATCAATCCTACCCACTGAGGATTTTTTGGTCCTCCAAAAGCATGAAAAATGATCTGCGACTTTTCTGTACCTTGTCTGCATCACAAGCGTCCTGAAAGGTCTTGCTTCCATCACCTTCACCTTTTTTCTTCGGAGCCTTAAGCGATGAGCTGACATCTACAATCTTTGTAACCTGTAGTACATTTTTTTTGCAAATTACATGCTTGACTTTCATGACCAACTAATGACCCAAGCATCCCATACTTGCCACGAGTTTAAAACACATACTCGGTGGTCAAGTCTACATCGAAATGGATGCAATGCCCCAACTACGAAAACAAGGCCAACATATCATTGTTACTTCAACAAGTGATGGAAAAACACATCATCATTGCAACACATGATTTACAGAATAAGGCCAACACTATTTTTGTTTTGGCAAGTGATGGAAACATAACATCACTTTCACAGTTTATCATGCAACTCAAAATAAGACGAGACATCATTGTTGCTTAACAAGTGATGGAAAACACATCATCACTTTTACATTTTAAAATGCAACAAATGAATTACAAAATCACAACCATGAGATGCTAACATATCTAGAAACCATTTTTCACTTATCAATGTGAATGGGTTGCCTCCTTGTGGCAGTTTTGCTTGTCGAACAACTGCTTCACCTGGTTCATGCACCAACACTTTGTCTTTAAGGTGCTGCTCTGGATGGAGCCTCCAACATGTGCCTCTTTGATGGCCACTTCAGTGGCAATGACTGCAATAGGTTTTCTTCCTCCAGATCTTCTTACCATGTTTCTTTACCTGCTGTTGAGGGGGTCTTTCACGCCTCATCCTTTTGTGTGCTGCCGTTTTTTCCAAACACTTAGAAAATGTATGGTTATGCAATCCACAGAAGGTACATGTTTTTCAATGCCATGTTTTACGTTCATCATTAAAAACATGATTATAATCGAAATGAACATTCGAATGTCGAGAGTGGTTATACCTTTCCTTGTTGTCTCTAATGTCAATATGGCGATGAGAGCTTGCTTCAGTTCTTTCCCTGCCATGGGATGATGGGGTTGTGTCTGTTGGGTCCCTATAATACTAGTGATTACCCCATTACTATTGTAGTTGTACCCCTTATTAATATTGTTGTG